>VZRH01001290.1:1527734-1575323 GCA_013397555.1 Urocynchramus pylzowi | reverse complement strand
TATTATATTATATTATATTATATTATATTATATTATATTATATTATATTATATTATATTATATTTTAATTATATACAATAGAGTACGTTTTTTATTTGCCTTTTCTATGTTATTCTAATTATTTAATTTCATTAAGGGGAAATGATAAATAAAATAACAGATCTTTTTTTATAGGAAGGTGTCTGTAATAGTCTACCCCAACAGTCAAAATGACCACACCTTATAATGGTAGTACTACTGTGTCTAGGTTATCCATACTGTATATGTGGTTTACATTTTCTTCTGGCTTCACTGAACATTTCTACAAGATTCATTTTAATACATTGAGAAATGGTTGTTCCATAAATGTTTGTCATTAATGTACCAAATGCACTAACTACAAAGTGATTAAACTAAACAATATTTTGTAGGATGGCAAGCCCTGAAATGCTGCCAAATAAGAGACCTAGTGACCGTAAGTCTTTTTGACTCTGTCACACAAAATAATTGGTAAGTGCTATGCCTTCATGCTTGTAGAGGAAATAATATGAGGGGGGAAAAAACCCAACAGGTACAGGGTCAGTAATAGCAACCTCACAGAAATACTGTAACACTGCTGGCATTAATAATTAAATGTACAAGAAATCTCAATAAATATTAAGTTATATGCTAAAGAAATCTATTCCAATGTCTTTTTGCATGTGTGTGAAGACAAACTGATTTGTATCAGAGAAATGGGGAATCTGTTTTAGTCAATCTTTTTTCCTAGTCAGAGCTGTTGTATTATAAAGCACAAATCTGCTTAAGTTGGTCTTTTTTACATTTATAAAGGGCCACACTTGATTTAGCAATACTATTTTTATGTGTAATGACATGGAATCATTTATTATACATTCTGCTAATCTTCAGACTTACATTTTGACAGGATTAGGAATTTATACAATATGTAGACTTTAGGATGCACATTAGGACCAAGGCACTTCAATATATTTGGTTTTTTGCGAGCTGAGACTGAGTATGTGAAAAAATCATCTTGTGTTTCCTGCTCTCTGAACAACAAACCACAGTAATCCTTCTGATGGTAATCACACTATTTTCTGTTTAAGATTACATTTTGTTTGTACATTTATAGTGTCACTTAAAACAAAATCCAGCAGGTTTTTTTGTTTTGTTTTTTTTTTTTTAGGTATCTTTTAAGAGAGTGAATATTTTAAGAAAATGACATAGAAACCGAGTTTTCTAAAAGGTACATACTTCCCAGTATGTATTTTATAAATATTTAAATGAAAGATGATCAGAAATGTATAAATAATTGTGTTAACACTTTAGGAATTGTTACTGTGTTCTGCAGCTCAGTAATAAGTAGATTTCCATACTGAAGGGATTAAAGGACTGAGATTCAGTGAATGCAGAAACTGATTGGTTTTTTCTTTTTCTTATACAGCAAGCTGCATCACTTTTTTTGATACACAGACTAGTTAGATATGATATTCCCATCTACAGAAGGTATATAATGATAACTGGCAAAATTATTTACTTAAAAAATGAATGCAGAAATTTACAGCAGATTATTTTCAGTCCTAGAGGAGCCTATTATTCATTTGCATGAGAATGCCAATTCAGTGTGGCAATAGAAAGCTTCAACTGCATCCCTGCACTTCATTGCCTTAGGTTTGCAAACTGCTTTAACAGCCATCAGCCAAGAAATGTACATGTCATCTGCAAATCACAAATCACAGATCTTGACTCGAGTGATTGCACAGGGAGAAGTGCTGAAGGGTTCATAGTGGCCAGAACAAGACTTAAAAGTGATGTGAAATAGGGAGCAAAAAGGGCTGCAATTGCCTTGGAGCCTAAAATAGACTGAGCTTCAATGCCATGGAAAAAATCACCAGCTTCTCCATCATTTCTTTAAAGGTCAGAATTTTTGTAGGTGGATTGGGAGCGCAGTGGATTGCAGATGCGTTTAACAGCAGGGTATTTTCCGCTGCCATGACCAGTTAAGGAAGATTTTCAAAAACACATCTGCTGGTAAACAGTTTGGCCCTACTCTGGGTCAGCTGCCTTATCTGTGCTCATTGCTGCATGAATTCTTACCTGGATGAAGTCCCAAACCTCACATCAGTCAAAGTTAGGCTTTCAGTACAGTCCATTACATTTTTTAGAGAGGTAACTCCGTGGCTTTCGCTTGGTTTTATGATGCAGGTCTGCTTCTTCACAAATGTATGAAGCACACTGGCAGGAGAGACAAAGCCTGCTCCTTCCCACTTCCTGTTTGCATTTGTCTCGTCAGCAGGCAGAGCACATCATGAAAGAACAAATGAAGGGAAAACACATGACTTAAAGAGTAACAAGGATGAAGAGAGAGAATTTCTCTTTGCTGCAAAACGAGGCTGAATTCCAATACCATTTTGCATCTTTTCAGACAATTAATATTATTGAGAAATTGATTTAAGAGAAATTCAAGCACAAATTGCCTTCAGACAGATGTGGAAGGCAGTACATCTATTTTCCTTTTCAATCTCTCCCACTCTGTAGGTGACTAAATGCGCTCGGTTTAAGATTTCTCTTTCTCCAGTCTGTTGTAACAGAATCTGAAATTCTGTTTGTAACTAGAGAGGTTAAAAAATGATCCTCTTTATTAAATGGATGAACCAAAACACAATTAAATAAACAAAGATCTTTGCAGGTTCTGTTTTATGCTGAGGAGTGTCTACATTTTACACATATTTGTATGATACTTAAATATCTCTAAGTAATTTAACTTTTCTAAATGTTTATTAGTCCATGGTGAGTGCACTGGATCCTCTTCTGGGATCAAGATATGAATTTATAAGAAGTGTAAAGTATTTAGATAGTTTCAAACATATTTCAGAGCACTTGTAACATCTGGGGAATGATTTCTACTTGGCTATTCTACTGTTAACTTCAGAGAAAAATGTAAGCAGTTTAACCAGCCAAGATTCTGTGTATCAGAATAGCTGAGCCTGTTGCTTAATGGCTATTATGAAGAGGGTGTTGTTTCCTTGGAGTGCCTTCCCTCCCAATTCGACCTCTACCACCCAAATAATACAAGACAGAAATGAGCTTCTACATTTCTGTAAAATAAAATCTCCCCCTAAAGTACATGCCATGGGAAGAATTGAAAATTCTTCCTGACATACTTTCCTGTGAACTGAGACATTGGAAGAGCCTCAGAAAGCAAAATTAACTAGGCAGTGAAAACATAACAGCACTCTTAATGAAATCCTCTGCCTTGGTCATGAAAAGACATTTTGCTGGGGCAGCCTACGTCTGTGCAATCACTACATCTAACTCAAGAGGCTTGCAGTTATGCCTTCCAAAATAGCTCTCATAGCGCATCTGAAAGATTTGTCTGCACATTTATTATTTGAAGGTTATGCTGTTCACACCTTGGACTTGAATTTTCAGTTTAAAAAGAACAATGCCATATTTTTGTTCAGTTTTTATCTCACCTTATGTTCACCTCCAGTGGCAACTGCTTTTTCTACTACAGCCCATCACGAGGTGGCTTGTAACACCAATCACAGTCAACGGGTATCTCAGAGGACCAAGCATTAGTTTTTATCATAACCAGGAAGCACTGGAGAAACAGTAGAGGAAAGGGAGAACGTGAAGAAACCAGAGTCCATAGCCACTGGTAGTTCAGCATTTAATAGGAAACTCTGTTGCAACTGATTTAAGCCCTCGTCTCGGTGGCATAGCCCAGTTCTGCAGCTAAACCAGACTTTCCAAGTTCCCTGCCAGTTTTAAGTGTCCTGCATTTTTTAACAGATGCTGCTGCCACACTGAGGAAGAGCTGTGATTGTACATTATTATGCTTTATCTGGACATACTCAACAGCTCTTCTCCACTGAGCTGTCATGAGTCCTGAGGGGAGCAGACAGGATGTTTCATGAGGAGGGAAAAAAACTAATGTTGTCCTTGTACAGGCAGTTTTCCTCAGATGCTTGGGTTGTGATGGGGGCCTCTGCTGCACAGAAAGTTCTCTGCACCTGGACAGGGAAGCAGGAACAGAGAACTGCATGAGCTGAAAACACTGAAAGAGAGGATCAAAAATGTCACAGACATGGTGTAAGAAATAGAGGTAGGGATGACCGCATCCCAAAAAATTAATTGGACTGATAAGCCCTCAGTGACATGGGAAGATGGGAGCACTATGGTTTCAACTAACAGCCAGTAACTGACCATAGCCTGGTCACTTTGAAGACTTCCTGAAACTTTCAGAATTCATAGTATTTTCTCATGTATTTTCCCATTCAATCAAATGGCTTTTTGAGGAGAGAATAATACAACATGAAATTAGTCCCACTGCAAATCAGATTTGATGGCATTTCTGAGCCTTTGCTTTTCTTTTCTCTTTCTCAATATCCTCCTGGCCCAGTCAGACAATTTCCCCTCAACATTTGCTAACAAGGGAAGGCAGTTAATTTCATTATTTCTCGTTCCTGGTTTAAACTAGATGGTTCCAAAGTTATAAGATTACCAATATCAATTGGTGACTCCTCTGTCCTTGAAGAAGGACAGAAGTGAGAGGGCAACCTATAAGAAAGTCTGTCATTACTGAGTAAAACAGATGGATGAAATGTCTACATTTGCTGCTCTTTACTTCCTTCCCTTTCAACAGTTATCTAAGGCAGCTACTGAGACCTAACTACTAAGGATCCATGCAAATATCTACTGTGCTTGTCTGATCAATGATTCAATAGGCAAAGAGGGGCCTTTTTTCCATGCTCATCTTTGATTTCTGCACAGAACTATGCTAAGCTTGTGTTTCTCAGATGAAAGCAAGTGGTACAGTTTATGCTAAAATGACAAAACAATTTGAAAGCGAATGTGTATAACGGAGAGAAGAACTTAAGCGCATGGTTGACATTATTACGTTTATTTCTCAGTGAGACCTGTCTTTTCATGACACTAATCAAAAAACTGGGTCACCTCACAATGGTAATTTCCTAGGAATCTTGAAATTCATGAGTCAATTTGATCCCTTTTTAGCTGAACATTCACTAAGCACAGTGAGGCTGGTGGAGCTCAGCTAGCTCATCAGACTTGTCATCGACTATATGTGAAGAGTTTATATCCTTAATGGGATCAAAGGTTTTATCAGTGATCCTTCGTAAATGTAAACAGATGAAATATTTTTCTATCAGCATTGATTCCACACCTGACATTTCTTCTGTTGATCAGTTAATGGATATTGTCCGTTATCAAATCAGAGACAAGGAAGGTTTATTACTTTCTTAACAACCAAGAACCATGCCAAAGAACACCCCCTACCCTCCCCCTGTTTGAATCCATCTCGCTACAGCTGAATATTAATAACATCATTTGCCATTGCCAAGGACAGATTTTATGCGATGCTAGTCTGGACATTATGAAGAACTTTTCAAAATGTTGCACGGTGTTTTAAAATGCAGATCTCCCTTTAAAGTCAAATAGAAGTCACTCAGCTAAAATCCTAGAGATCCTTCAGAAATTTAGAAGTAGAAAGGTCTCCAGACAAGGATTTGGGAAATTAAAGCATCGGCAGGGAGTGCCATGCACTTAGCCTTTTTTTGTCAACACAAAATTATGCTCTTCTTTAGTGTCTTTCAGTGTTAACTCTGAATATTCCCCTGAAGATCTATGCAACTGAGAATATTCCTAGGAATATGACACAATTTTGAAACATGCTATAGCTATCAATGAATTAAGGCTCATCAGATTTTTCAGCTGTGCAATATTACCCTTGTTTAGCATAAGGAGGAACAAAATTATGAAAGTGACTTGTCTATAGTATTACAAAATTACAGCAATGCAGGAAAACAATCCCATTTCAGTGAATTATTTTTAGGGGACAGGGTGAAGCTTGCAAAAAGAACCAGTTCTAGAAAGAAATCCTACTGTAATTGGATACAGTTAAATTGCAGTAACAAGGAAAAAATAATGTTTCACACCCTATAAAAACAAAGGAAAAATATCTTGTTTTAAGTCAGACAGAATTTTTCATTCAACCTCAAGTGAAGGGTTTTCTTAGGAAATTTTGATTACACCACTCTGAAGTGCATAAATTACCTGCTGCAAGAGTGATCAAACCTGGAAACATAGCAAACAATATCAATTTAAAAATAAGATAGAACATTTCAACCCAGATAGAATCAGACCAGTTTCTCCAGGCAGAGCATGAGTAACTCAGTCAGGCTCACGCGAGTCAGTCATAGCCACAAATGTAGAAGTGAGCCTCTGGGCTTAATATGCAATATGGACTTGATCCCTTGTCCCTAAATCAACATCAGCATTGACAGCTGGATTACCAGGAGTACATCTGCACAGCACAGTGCAGGCTTAGAGACGCTGCAAGAGCACTGGCCCAGGGCTGGGACGGCACCAGGTAAAGCTCTCAGCTCAGCGGGGCAGCCTCCTTGGGCTGAGCAGAGCAAGAACCTTCCAGAGACACTGCACCTGCAGGGAGAGCCATCCAGAGACACTGCACCTGCAGGGAGAACCTTCCAGAGACACTGCACCTGCAGTGAGAAACATCCAGAGACACTGCACCTGCAGTGAGAGCCATCCAGAGACACTGCACCTGCAGGGAGAGCCATCCAGAGACACTGCACCTGCAGGGAGAACCTTCCAGAGACACTGCACCTGCAGGGAGAGCCATCCAGAGGCACTGCACCTGCAGGGAGAACCTTCCAGAGACACTGCACCTGCAGGGAGAGCCATCCAGAGACACTACACCTGCAGGGAGAGCCATCCAGAGCTAGCTGGTGGCTCTCTGCACAGATGTCTGGACCTTTCTTGAAGAAATCACCAGCAATCCTTTGGATTGTATTCTACAATTTGTGAGTCCTGTCATGGCTGGGCTGATGTACAGAAGAGAAAAATAAAACATAAATCAAAATGAGGCTGAGATCAACATATTATTAGAGATCAAACTATCATTGTTAAATTTGAATTCAGAGGAAGTTAACATTCATCTGACAGAGCCAATGTAAAGAAAGCAGCTCTCCCTGAAATCTCCAGTAAAGATCCTTTGCTGGCAGTCTGACTGTACAAACACTTACTGCATGGACAGGTGACCAGTACCTCTGACACAGGGAGCATTTCCCCATTTGATGAATAAACATGGACTATTGAAGGAATAGGTCTCAGCACTGAAAACCCCTCAGAGCAGACTCTGCCTTCTTCCTCAGGCACGGTGTGCCCAGATGGGTTTATGCATTAATGTGAATAAATGAGGAGAAAGGTTTCGTGCTTCACCTTAACAGGTTGTTAACTGAACACATGTATCAACATTTCATCATTAACAAGTGTCCTCCTGATTCAATGCTTTGGAACTAAAAGCCAAAGCCCAAAAAGCCTAAATGAGCAATGTTTCCCTCACTTCCACCTTGCAGATAATGATATAAAGTAATATAAATAAATAATAATATAAATATAAAACTACCTTGCAGTGCTCATGCTGCACAACTCCAGCATGTGACCTGTTTCACTGAAATTATTACGTCCTTGATTACAAGATGGGAAATTTCAATTACTACTTTGGGCACATTTTTAAAACAGCATAACTTAATTCAGATTTACTGGGGAATCATTTTACTGAGAAGGTACTCGACATCAAAACCTGTCCTGTTTTCTTGTGCCTCCCACTAAGTACACTAACTTGTGAGGCAGTGACACGCCTTTGCTTGCTTTCATTCTCTCAGGTACAGCAAGTCAAGGCATTGCTGGGCACAAAAAAATTCTATAGACATTTTTGAGTAGAAAGTCTCAGCACTAGAGCATGAGATGAGGGTCACTATCTATCCACCTCACAGAGACATCTGAAAATAAATCAATGTTTGTGATTACTCAGACACTAACATATCCAAGGATTTATTTTCCTGATTTAAGTTGTTTAATGAGACACAATAAATTACAATATTCAAGAAAAACAGATAAAATTCCACACTAAGTAATAAAGGACTGAAGTTTCACCTGCAGAAGATTATGTTTGACCTTACAGCAAAGCTGTTTTTACATATCTTTTTTTCCAGTCCTGCCTTTTCCATGACATTATTCTTCTACTTTAACCCTTTCCCAAGCTAGGATGAAATTGTCAGGAGCCATGGAGAGCACTCACATTTGTTCAGCTATGGAATTCCCACCCAAACACAGGAGTGGCAGAACCAGCCATCACTGGCAGGCACGGATTTACAGCCTCCACATCAGAAGAGCTGATGGTCACAGCCACTGCTCTGAGTGAGAGCAAGCACAACATTCTTTTCATCTCACATATCTTCCTCCACACAGCTCTCCCAAGAGCTGAGTTTTGGGATGCAGCAACACAGAGCAGGAAGAAGGGATGTTCTGCTCAGCAGCTGAAAGAGAGGGTCACCTCTTGCAGTGGCCGATGTCCGTGCAAATGCAGCTAATTTCACAAGAACACTGCAGATCTCTGCCTCACTCTGGGAATGAAAACTTTTGTAATGCTCTTTGTAATGCTCCAGGGAGTCCCCAGACAAATTGTTCCTCAGTCTGTGTCCCTGTGGTGGCTGGAGAGCTGTTAGCTCTGAAACATCAGTTCCCTCAAGTGGTAAAGCTGCACTGGGGAGCTGAGAGGAAGGCAGTGTAAGGCTGCACACACGTAGTGCTCACACACCCCAGAGCTGATCCCAGCACCGAGGAGAAATGACAGAAACACTGATATGGGCTCGAGAAGGAGTGCAGAAACTTCACAGTATCTAATAGTGACACTCGCAACCCTTGGCACTGTGAAGGGAGTGGGAGGGAAGTTGTCTGTAAGGCTAAGACTGCTGCAAATGAAAGCAGGTGTGCCATTAACAAAGTGATACCAGAACATCTGAGCTTTTTAATGTAAGCTTTGAGTTCTAGGGGCTTCCTGTGTTAATTCCACTTACTTGTAGTGTCCGTGTCCAAATAAATATCAGTCTTGGGGGAAAAGTTAGGGAAAAGAACTTCTGCTACTTCAGGTTTTTCCTCTCTCAGCTTGGCTTCCTGAATTTTTTAAATTTTGTAATACCCAGTGAGATCAGGAGGTACATGTGCACATCAATAAAAGGATGTGTCAAGGGCAAAAAACTTGATTAATTGCCTGGTTACATGCATTGAAACCTGCTAAATGAAGGAAGAAGTCAGATTAACAGTGTTGTAATGAAAAGAAAGATAGAGAGCACATATAACATTCAGAGAAGAGTGACAGTAATTTCATTAGAGCACTGGAAAAATATACTGAAAAATCAGTCAACTATTCAACCTACTCTATCAATTTCACATCAGCACTCAGCTTAATAAATTTTTGCAACTCAACATGTTTCTTTTGTGAAGAATAGTCATCACCTCCAGACCTTTTACTTAATGAACTTATTCTCGAAGTACATAAAAAAGTACAAAAACGTGCTTTCAAAAAGGCAAAATAAACACATTGCCAAATTGAGCACTGGAGACTTGATTGCTTCCTAGCTTAGTTCAGGGAAAGAGTGTGATTTACCAGGAAGTCAATAACTCCAGAAATAAACTCCCGGAGAAAACGTTTCCTAAAAATGAAAAAAAGCATATGCAGATAGACATGGCTATATCGGCACAGCATTCCTCTTCAGTTCAAACATCTGACAGCAAGCAAAACAGTTTCATCCATAGCTCTCTGCTTTCAATATTGAGCTACAAATCACTGAAGAACATTTTCCTTCCATCTTTCTGTCATACGATTTCCAGTCCTTTGATTGAGCTGGGCAAAAAATATTGCCAGAGAGGACTCCCCACTCACAATTTTTTTTTTTTTTCCTTATTTTATTTTTCCTTTCAGCNGCTATATTGGCACAGCATTCCTCTTCAGTTCAAACATCTGACAGCAAGCAAAACAGTTTCATCCATAGCTCTCTGCTTTCAATATTGAGCTACAAATCACTGAAGAACATTTTCCTTCCATCTTTCTGTCATACGATTTCCAGTCCTTTGATTGAGCTGGGCAAAAAATATTGCCAGAGAGGACTCCCCACTCACAATTTTTTTTTTTTTTCCTTATTTTATCTTTCCTTTTTCAGCTGAAAACACATGGTAAGGATAAAAAAAAAAAAAGAACCAAAACCAAAACAAAACCCAAAATCAAAACAGAAACAAACAAACACCAAAGCACAAACAAGTAGGAATAATTAACAATTTCTTAAAAACTAGACTCCAGTTTCTCCAACCAGCAACTGGACTGGAATTTGGTTGATATTTTGAGTGTAAGCCTTATGTTATGCAGTTGAATCTGTCCCTATTAAACCAAAGTTTTAGGAAACTTTCCATGATTAAATATGCCACTTCAGCACCACACAGGAGCTTGGTACTGCCTAGAAACTGACAGGTAAGCATGACACTGGAGCTGGTTTTGGCCTCAAAACAATACTGACTTTTCTCTGAATTCATTTCTTTGTGTCTCACATCAGTATTTGGCTCACTAGCCTATAGTGTGGACAAAGAATCTCTGAATTGCTACAGAAACACAAAACTGAGGCATTTTGGTTATTTTGCCACACAGTCCAATGGAAAACACCAGTGCAATTAGCAGACACACATGCAACACTTACAGATGTGTCTTTTCTGATGTGTCTTTTCTGTCAGCTCTGCAGACTTCGAAAAATTAGAACTCACCTCACTTTCCACAGCTCATGGCTGCATGTGCAAGATAAAACTCACACTTTCACACAGGGCACATGCCAGCTCTGAGTGTGCTGGCCACCACTGGTGCAGCACACAGGGTGATGGGCCCAGAAGAACCATTTACTTCACAGAACTTTAGAGGCATAAAGATGTTCGGAAGGCAACTGTCAGATCTTGCATGTGCATGGAGTGTCAGGAAAACTGGGTTGGTATCAGTCAAGTTGTCTTGTTCATCAGTCTTTTAGGAAATATACTGAGAAGCCTGAAACAAGATGTTGAAAGAGATGGTGTTATTTCTTCTGTGAAATGAGGGGTTGTTTTATGTAGCAAATCTGACAATGAATTTCTAACATGAAAGAATCTGCTTACTACATCTTAGCTTCTTTACTTGAACCAAGGTTTTAGAATAACCTGAGAGTGTCAGTCAGGAAGAAAACAATATGAAAATACCTGATAAAAACTCAGAAGTTCCATCAGGCAAAGTCAAATGAAAGCAACCAGAAGCATCAACACATCAAGTTGGCTTTTCCTTTCTTCTCCCATTACCTGCTGCAGCTTTTCCTCAAAACTGGTGGCTCTAATTTGATAAGGGAAAAAAAAAAATAAATTGTTGAATTTCTGCTCAGATTTGCAATAACACTCCAGTCCAGGTATGTCCACCACTTCTTCACATACAGAGTAGACGGGCCCAGAAGAAGCAGAAACCAATTAAGTAAAAGAAAAAGCTTTAGAAGAGTAACTACCTTCTCTTGGACAAAGTAGGAAGGAGGTAGGGATGGGTGTTTATACCTTTCAGCATCAAGCATCACACTTGTCAACCCAACTTCTCTCTATTGAGCATGTTCCTAGAAGAGCCATCCAGCCAAGGTATCAACATTTAAGAGGTGCATCATTCCTCTGCAATAAGCAGTTTCATTGGTAGCAGTATTTAAATCTTCTCTCGGTGTCAGCTGGCATGAAAACTGCAGTGCAGGTATAAATGGTGCTTACAGCCAATGAGAGACCCTAAATATGGAAAATGGAAAATAACTGACAGTTCTGACAGACAAAAATAGAGAGCTTCCACACAGGATATGATGAAGCTGCTGGAGATATTGATATATTGGCTCTTAAAATAATAACAGCAGGCTCAATAGGAAGCTAAAAAGTCTAATTAAATATGAACATGAATCTCAAAATGTCCTGGTCTTGTTTAAATGCCCTATTTTTCAGTATGTCAGGTGGCAGAAAAAAAGGTTGACCACAGCAAGCATATTACCCAGTAGTCCTACCAAGCTCCTTAACCACCAGGAGCAATCTCTCCATTTCCCACTTAAAAAAGAGAAAGTGATAAGCAACATTTAGGCCATTCCTCATTTCACCAAAAGACTGGAGTTTATAAATATTTCCTGCCACCACCTAATTAGATTTTGTGCTCAAAAAGCTAGTTTCATCCATATCAGTGTAGAAAGAACATTTTAGTAAAGCTTTTTTGCTGTGCATTTTCTCTTGAGATGAGGAAAGAAGGAAACTTTATTTGTTATCACATACTGATCTTACTGTTCCAAAAAATATTTTCAGATGAGGACAGAGAGGTACCTGGGGAAACTTGGTGAAATGAGACAACTTTTCAATTCTTGTAGTGTTCTTCACCCACCAGTACAAGGAAAACAGTAATAAATACTCATCAGAGAATGCTCATCCGTGTTCACATCAACAAATAAAAAATAGCAGTTGCTTTTAACTACTACAGATCCCTGGGTGACTCTTCAGTTTATTTACAATCTCTCATGACTGCACTTTCTTGTATGTCTTGCATCCCAAACTTTAAGCATGACATGAAAAAATAAAGAGAAATGTGTTCTTCTTGCTGGGTTGGGGTTAGTATCCCCCTCTTCACACCAAACCTCTCTAGCAGCTGCCAAGCAACTTTCAGAGCGAGGTGCTATTCAGCACAAGTGGAGGGTGCTGGGCTTGCAGAAGGATGGGAGCTCTCATGAATCACTGCTGGCAGCAAGCAGCAAAGAGGCAAGACTTTACTGGGGAGTTTAAACAGCTGGGATTCAGAAATATTGTCATAGGATGCTGTGGGGCTCCCTGGCCACAGTTTCCTTGTAAAGAGCACAACTGAAAATGGTGTTTGGGTTTGGAGTTTTTTTCAAATACAGTAGTTCTACTAGTTTTACAAAACACTTAAACTTTGTTTCTTGAGGCCAAAGATTAATCTTTCTTCCAAGCTTTTCTTTATATTTATTGTCTTTAGGAAAGTAAAGCAAGGGCAATAAAGAGCCCTTAATTCACTGCTTCAGCCAGCAAGCCTTGGTCAATCTGAGTAAAGCCTTAACTAAGTTAACAGCAAAATCTTGGATCAGGGACTTATATACCTGCTCTTGTTCTTAAACAGTGTGTTTAATTTGCAACTTTCCCATAATCTTCAGAATTATCTTAAATTGCCTATTAGAAAGGTTAATGTTTAAAAATTAAAATAACTATTAAATTCAAAAATCCACCAAAAGAATCCTTCATCTTTCATTGGATAATATTTTTAACAAGTAATTAACCCACCATAATGCCACCAGTTATTCCATAAATCTTATCTTGTATTATTCAGCCTACACTCATCTTTCAGTCCTTCTGTGCTGGTTAATAGTAATACAATTTGGCATTCACCTCATCTAATTCTTTTTTAATATTTTCTTTTCCACATACATCTTAACTTTGAAATTAAAGTATTATAAGAAAGAACCATTTAGTCTACTAACACAAGCACAGCCTTTTTCCTTTGAGAACTGCACCATTTGTACCTGTGTGCCATGCAGAAAACCTGAAGTATAAAGTTTGAGAAAACAGGTTTCCCAAGACCACAACATACCATTGGTTAAAAAAATCATATAAATTCCTCTGAGTACACTTACAGCTGTGCCCACTTGCCAATGCATCTGAGGTTATACACAAAGAGAAAGAAAACCATGCTCTTTCACTTTACCACAACCTTAGAGTTTAGCTTTAAATGATTTCTGAGGAAAGGCTTCCTGCAGACTTTTCACTTAAGTAGTTGTAACTACAACTGCAAAACACTGTTGACTGGTGGACTCCAGAGACTTGTTCATTACCTGTCATTAAATGTTTTAAAGTTTGCATAATTGATCCAGCCAATAAGTCATCATTGATTTATAGGGGTCTGTGCTGAAGAGTTGCTCATTAAAAATTCATAACACTGGTATGTGTCTTTACAATCCATTAGCTGTTTACGTACCCACAGTCCTAGGATTGATTGACCTTGGACTGAGATTCTCATGGACTCTGCTTTTTTTTTTCAGAAACCCCCCTTTTTTTTCCATAATTTTACACAAGTCCACAGTATAGAAAAGCAATACTTCAGTCTTCTCCCTTGACAGCTATACTTTGATTTTTTCCTCTCCATCAAAACTGAAACTTTACTTGAAATAATGAATAAATAAAGCATACTCCATAAACAGCTTTCCACTATTATTTAAGCTTGCGAGCTGTGCTCTGTTAGTCTCCTTTCCCCACCATCAGATTCAAGTGTGTAAATGTTCTAAAAGGCTTTGAATGTTTTATGATGATTTCAGGGAATGATGGAGTAATAGCTGAAGAGCGAAGCTATTAGTTTTAATATTTATATTGAGTGCTCTGAAACATTAATGTGACAGGATGTAAGATCAGAGCAGCGGGACATATTTACTTCACAACCACTGCCACGTGGCAAAAATATTTATTTTCTGAAACTCTGAGGCCAATTTTTTTTTTTTTTTTAAAATATGAAGTTCAGATTATATTAGCTTTTCCTGAACTTCATACTTATTTTTTAGGAACTAAAATATTGATTACTGATTTGGATATAACTTACTTAATTTAGGTAGAAGCCAAGCATAAAGATGCTGGTGGTGGCGGTGCACCTCGGTCACTGTACAGAAGTTTTCTAAAGCTGATAGCAGCTTACAAATTCCTTTCTTCCTGTCTGCTGTGACTGCTTCCCATAGAGCACCTTAGAAAAAAGAAAAACAGCCTTTTGCTAATAAAGAAATGGGATGGGCTCAAGAGCAGAATCATCGTTAAAAGGTTGTTTCATATTGTCTTCCAATATTTCATGCATGAAGTAAACTAACGCTGTAAATGTCCTAAGTCATTGTGCTTGGTTCTTCTGTTCAAACTAGCAAACATATTAAGGTAAGTGATCTTAATTACCAAGGGTCAAACAGTGCTCACCCCACTTGTGTGGTTCTCATGGTCTTCAGTGAACAAGTAAAGGAAGTAGGATGAGATCCCTAGGGAGAAATCTTCCTATCAGATTTGCAGAGTGGATCCGATAGAAGTGGAACAAATGATGGCTTATTGCTGCTACATTATGAAAATGTGATTTCTCCAGATGCTTCCGTGCTCTGTGTAAGGACTCCTTAGGCTGAAAACGCTGCCAGGAAGCAGCTCACAGACCTCCAGCAGGAGAAACACTTGGGTCTTCTGGGTACATTTTAGCCAGATGTAAGGAACGCTGTCTTGAGCTACATCAAGCAATCTTACGGGAGCAGCAGCGCTGGGCTTGCCCCTCAGTGAGGCATAAAAAGGGGGTTACCTGAAAAAGTGAGGTTACCAGTACACTTCCACATTGTTCACCAGAGTCATCTTTATGCACCCTTCTGTACAGTCATGGTGCATGAGGGGTTACACAGATGGGGAGCTGGGGTTGAGGGCTGGGGCAGAAACTGGAAGGATCACCTATTGCAAAGCTGACCAGAGTATTCTGCCATGTGCTTTCCCAACTCTGCCTTTCCAGGAAGACAAAGAAAGCTCCATAAAGTTCTTAGTTATTTCACACACATTTCATTAGTCTTAATAACTTCTGACGAAGTCCTTGGTGACCTCCTTTCCCAGCTACCTTCCAAACCACCCCCACAACAGAAACAGCCAACAGAAATGTTCGTCAGAGCATTCTTCACTCAGTTCCAACAGGGCAGAATATTCAGCATTTTCCTCTGGATGTGTATTTCACTGCCCTTCGTGTCTAATGATACATAAGTATCAGTTTATCCTCCACCATTATTTTGAATATTCCACAAACTGCATCAATCTCCTATGTTTTGCACATGTCTATAGCTGCAAGCTAGCATTGTCTTTCCCACATCTGCCCCTGCTCTTAACTTGCTTATGTGGTTTAGGAAGCATTTCTAAATACAATTCTTTGAACAATTAACTGAATCATACAATGCACAAATTAATAGATTGGAATTTTAAATACACTTAAGGTGAAAAACAAACACACTATCTTCATCTGTGTGCACAGCTACTTTACAATTTCTTGGCCCTCTCTGTATCCATCAGAGAAAACAATTTACAAGTATCTGCTTCTACTTCTCTGCTTAGAAACAGTTTTGCTTGAGTGTTAGGCAAGACTTTCTATAAGGAAAAAAAGTAGAAATGAGCATAGGAAGCACAGGGAGGATGATTTACATCTCTGAATACGTGGGAGTCACATTCTTATCCAAGGCTGCTACAGCTCTTTAGAATGGTGAGAAGAAAATGATGAAGTCAAGGTTTTTGCTGCCTATCAGGACCTCCCTCCTTGCAGAGCTCCATTAAAACACATTGCCCATCAAGGTAATTCTTCACCTTGTAATAGAGCAGATATCACCACACTGTACAAAAGGGTACAGAAAAGAGCAGAAGCTGCTATTTTAGCACTGAGATCAAAGCAGAAGGCAAGAGAAAGAAAGGCTGTGATGAAATCAGCACTCTGTCCTCTACTGGTGATGTCCTCAGGACCAGAGTTTGGCAGTGCACAGTCTGTAGCAGCAGCACCCACAGACTCAGTCCTCCCAAAATACGACATTTTCAGCAGAAAATGGTGTGACAGTCTCGTTTAGCAAGGGGTTTCCACCCAAGTTCTGGAATTATAAATGACACTGTTTTGTCAGCAGTATGTTCACTCACAACTACTGACTCAAAAATTACAATTTTAATCTACAAACTTTACATTCAGCAACATTTCACACTTGGAACGTGGTGAAAAGTGCTTATTGCCGTATAAAGTCTCTGCCTGGGGTGTTGAGGGAAATGAGCACAATTTTACCTAAAAAAGGTCAAATTCATCTGTTATTACTCCACTGGTATTATCTGAGTTACACTGGTGATAAATTTTGTCCAGTTTGTATATTGGGGTCATTGTTAAAAATTCTGTTTGAAGAACTTGGTTATTTGCCATTTTTCTGTACAGATGAGCATTACCTAGCCCAAATCAGAAGTAATCTTTTGTTATTTACTGCAAGCTGGATAGCAGTGATGTGCATAACAGAGTACTGGCATATCCCTAATTATCAGGAATGTGACTTGGTATATAGTTTGCATGATATACAAATGGTTACAAGTTTACTTTGAGAGTGTAAACTTTTAAAAACCACCATAAAGACCCCATAAAAATACGACTCTGACTAGAAAAAGACGTAAGCTGCATAATGCCTACATGGGTATTTTTCCTTAGAGATCAGGAGAAATATGACAAGTATGACTGCTATTATGGTTATACAGCATATTCCATTTAGCAGTGATATAGCAGAACTGTGAAAGCATATCCTAAGGTATTTTCACTTCATGCATTTGACATTGATATTAGTTATTACATTTAAGATACATTGGGCTGTTTATTGCTGACTGTTTCCTCTCACTGAGAATGTTAACCACAGCAAAGGAATATTTGATGTTACAAATTATTTAGCTTGCTACTCTTCATTTTCCTTTTAGTATGCAATTATTTGTTTGGTTTCACTGAGCAAATGAAATTTCAAGGGCATTTCAAGGAAAATAAATAAAGTACAACCCAAAAGGGTTTTTTTTTTTGTTTGTATTCAGGAAGAGCACTGAATCATGCATATGTATGAATCAACAAAATCAGGTTAGCTAAGAAATTGGAAATTGTACTCCACACTAGAGCATTTTTCTTGCTCTAGAGATCTTAGCAATGGATTTGAAGGACTAATAAAAAATCAGCAGCATGACTGGAACAGATGTTTTTTTATGGACTCGGCTTGTTAATAGTCTTTTTAGCTTCTCCTAAGGACTTAAAGCAAGTTCCTCCCTTGTCCTGAATATCTGAGATGATGTTAACATTGTCCAAAGTGTACACTAACAAGCAGTGGTGAAGAGCTAAGGTCTTACACCTGGTTAGGAATAAAAATTCAAAAGATTTCTGTGAATTGGATGAAACCCCAAAATGGGTAATGTTACAAAAGAAAAAACCAAACTTATTGACCATATCAAACCCACACAGTGTCATTCTCTTGAAAGGGAGATATGCTGCTAAAATGCTTCAATGCGCTGGGCTACATGTATTTCAGAAACAAGGGTTGTTACAGCTGAAGAAATTCCCTTTCATTTAAGCAGTGGTTCACTTCTGCATACAATGAGAAGTGAAACAAAATGAGCCAGATCCTCAACCAGTGTAAAGCATCTGGGTTTCATTGGCTCCAGTGGTACTGTGTCAATTTATATTTGCCATACAAGCTTTGCATTCTCATTTGTAGTTAGTGAATGTCTGCAGGTAGATAAAATAAATGCGAATAATTGGGGAAAATTAGAAATCAGAGTCTCTGTCACAGATATTTCACTGGTCAAGTAGTGTTTTGTGTACTCTGTTGTTGTTTAATTCACTTATTTTTCTACAATTTCCTATGTTCCAAGAATTCCCATCTGCCAGATATTATGTTTTGTTCATTATACCTGGCTCTGAGAAGGCAGGAATCATCCTATAACTTGTCATTTTAGCTAAGACTCCAGGGCAATGGTGCTAAACAGTAACACCCTCACATGGGATGGGTCCCTCCAAAACCCAATCACTGTATTAGGAAACTGCTGAGGTATAATTTACTTTTGCAGCTTATAGCTTTTTTTTTTTTTAATAAGTACAGAAGCACCAAACCATTACTTGCATTGAGCATTGAGTATCATAATGTCTTTACTCTGCCAGGTGAAGAAATACAGCTTCATTCTCTTCAGCCAAGGGATGCTTCAGCTCAAATATATGGGATTTCTTTCAGTAAGGAAGGACTGCTTTTCCTCTACATGTAAAGGACTCGTTAAGAAATTTAAGGGACAGAGAAAAATAGCTTTTCCTTTAACAAGTGGTGTCATTCAGGTACAAAAAAGGACAATTGTGTCCACTCTATTTTATTGTGAATGCTGTTTATATTTTTCTCTTGGAAGAATTTTTTACATTCCTGGGACTATCCCTACAGGAAGGATTGGGGATTGACCTTGCTCCTTTATCTATGAATTATCCTAAAACTTGTGGTGGACAGGTTCTCTTAGTGGGCTCTACTGAGGCAGATCTTTTAGCCCACTTATAGGAGTAGCTGAGGTGAAACTCAAATGTGGAAAACTTGCTATTATGCATACATATTGTATGTTGTTACTTGTTGCCTCTGTCTTCTTTATATTTAGAACATCTGGCTTTGGCATGTGAGAGCTTTGATTTATAAATAGCTTGAATTTGGAATATTTGATGAAAGACTTCCCACAAATGGCTGCATAGAAATATAAAAAAATACCAATTACTGCCAAAAAGTTCAAATCTGATTCAGTAAACCCAAAGTAACCTCATGGACTATAAAGACATTCTTCCAGATGTATGCAATCTGACACAAGAATTTGAGCTCACTCATTCCAGGCTATGGACTCTTTCCATACAAAAAGCAATGAAAAAAGGAGAAAATGCACTCATCCAAATTCTACATAATAATTGCCCCCTTTCAGGCTCTTTGATACATAACAACCTGCTACTCCTACTATCTCGTGACTTAGAACTGCTGAAGTCAGCAGGCTTAATGTTCTAGCATATAACAAATTTTCAAAAAATCAATCCAGACAAGACAAAAAGCAATGAAGAAACTGATATGACAAATAAAAATACGGTTCCTGAGTCCCTCCACAATTTCAGATTCCTCAGGCCAGTGAAAGCATTTACAAGAAAGAGTGGGAGCTGAATTTTTCACTAGTAACACACACAGAGACTCACTGAAGGGAATCAAAATGCAGAAGGTTTAAGGGAAGCTATTCTGTAACTTATCCTGCAATATAACATCCTTGCTGCCTTTGACTCACAGCTCTTGGGTTTTGGAAAGAAATAAGCATCTTTAGTTCTGATTGTTTAATGAAAAGGAAACTATCCTACCTAACAGAATCCCTCTCACTTAACTGAATGAAAATGTAAAATATTTTCTTGTTAGTGGGTCATAATATAATTTTATGCTGCCTTTCTTTTCTCAGATTGCTGTTGGAACCAACAATCTTTGGCTTATTTCTGCTTTGGCTTATTTCTGCTTGGTTTTCTTCCCCAAAAAAATCCAGGGTTTTTTTTGGAAAACCCTGGCTTTCTTCCTCATACTATAGTAAATCTAGACATTTGCAATGTTGTTAATGCAGTACTTGGAGAAACAGCCTTGACCATTCCAGAATAACTTGCTAAGATTTTATACCAGAATAAATGGATATTTTGTTTAATTTAAATAATGATAAACCCTCTGTTTCCTTACAGCTGACCACAAGATACCCAAGCACATATTCTTCCTTAATAACATTGAAAGCAAGTGTTAGCAAGACCTGCTGATTATCTGGTAAAAACACAATTAATTTGTGCCCAGACTCATTAATCTTTCTTAATACATGTCAACCCATTACATTTGATCCATGACCTCTGTCCCCAGACTTGCACAGAAGTCTCCCAGGATCAGAACCACATCATGATTTGGCATGGAGCCACCAGCTCTGGCAGTTGCCTGCAAAATGCTTCAAAGCCATCAGCAATGGCAGCTGCTGCATTTATGTGCACATGCCCGAATGATAAGTTCACAGCTCCTCTAAGGCAGGCTGAAAGAAGCTGGCTGCTGGAAAGCCTGGACCCTGCTAGAAATGCAGCTGTGGCCCTATTTAGATCAAATGATTACTCATCTTTACTCTCACTTCTGTTCCCTCAGACACGAGCATCGTGTGGGGTGCTGGCGTAGTCCATGCAAATTCTTTCCCCACTGCTTTTGCAAATAACACTCAACAGCAAAAAATGGGCAGCAGTATTTGAAACCAATTGCCCTTTCACTTGTGGACATTCATGGATGGAGGATTTAGTAAAAAATTACTTATCACAGCCCTACCTGTGTCCTTTCTGCTTTAACAATTACCTCAAGACAGAGACGAGCAAATTTTTGTAAAAATCCAGGCATTTAGATGAATGAAATCACCTGGCTTGCTAGTGGACATGAACACAGGCCTTTCAGTGCTTTTGGCAGCCATCAAGTTACTTCTCCATCCATAACAAGCAGGGTAAGTCCAAAGGCTCATATTATTATTGCTCCTGGAGAATAATAAGTGCCTAAGAACAAGCACCAAGTCTGTGATGGCACATCCACAACCTCCTCCTCCTCCTCCTCCTCATCCATGCAATATTTTTTAATTGAAGCAAGCATTTCTAAGCTGAATTCCTTATTAAT
The DNA here is from genome assembly GCA_013397555.1 of Urocynchramus pylzowi. Taxonomy (NCBI): domain Eukaryota; kingdom Metazoa; phylum Chordata; class Aves; order Passeriformes; family Fringillidae; genus Urocynchramus; species Urocynchramus pylzowi. Next base: position 1,554,222 of record VZRH01001290.1, on the reverse strand, counting down.
TTACAGCCTAGAACCTTTCTTGTCATCAGCCAATGTTCACTGGTAGGAGAGGAATGGCCAGTTGGAGAATGGCAGAAGTTGAATGATGACAGAAACAACTCTAAGCTATATTTGAAATGTCTTTTTTAAAATCAAACGGCAAAGCTTTATTTAATGTGAATTTAATTAAAGTGTTCTTTCCCAGCTACATCTAGCTCATTTTTGTCACCAATATAGTCTCTGAAAAATATGTAATCATTCACTATATGACTGGGACCTAAATTGCATCACTCAAAAGAAACAGTACTCCATTTCCTGGTTAGCTATGGGTGTTAGGCTTGGTGCTTACCATGTGAAAGGCACAATGCTGCCACAGCAGTAGCACAGGCAGCCCATGGCTTTAGTGGGGGCTCTTTTCAGGTCTTTTCTGTGACTCTCAGCTCGATGCATGGCTCTTACCTTCTCTTATCTTCCTTCAACCCAAGAAAACAGATAGAAAACCTTACAACAAAACTGCCAGAGACAGTTCACAGACAAAGTATGCAGTACTTCAATTACAAATAACACCTTCTAAGGCTTCTAAAGAGCAACTTACACTATTCATTGTTTCATCTGCAATCACACTATTTGCTGATCATGTTCTAGCAAGCAAATGCTTATTTTATTCTTATTAAAATGTCAAACGGGATCTTAATCTTATCAAAGTGATTATACTGCAGCTTTGAGTTACTCTGCAAAAAAACCCAAAACAAACCAACCATTCATTCATTCATTGCTCACTCATGCAATGCATAAGAAGGTGAGATTGTCAGGAACTTACCATGCCTGATGGGCCAATTGTGAAGGGAAAGCTGCTTGCCAGCTGCCCAGAATGGTAACTCTCAAGGGGAAGGAGGGGGAGAAAAGTCCTCATCTCTGCCCTCCCCCCCAGCAGCCTTTTCTCATCTTCCAGAGCCCTGTATCTGTGCAGATGCAGGCTGAGCTGGTACTTCCCACCTCCCTAGCACGAGGATGATCAGAGGTGTAGCTCTCCCTTCCCTCTCTGTCTACAGACATCAGGTTGTGGTCCATCATCTTTAGATGCTTCTTTCTAGAGAAAAAATAAAGCTTGAGGAAATACATGTGGTTATCTTTCCAAGCTTCACTGTAGGCACTGCAGAAAAATTACCCACTTCTCTTTTGGGAGCTTTCTCCAGCTTTAAACAGTTTCCTACCATACACACTGCCAGGCCAGGATCATGAGGAAATCTGGTTTTTAAAAGAGCAGAACTGAGGCAATAATTGTCACAAATGCCACAGAATAAGCAAATTTGGTCTCAACTGTCAGCCTTATTGCCAGACTGTCAGAAGATCTGAATCCAGAGAATAATTTAAATGTCAAATCAAGACACTGCAAGCACAAATTTCTGTGATTTGCTGTGCTGCTGAGAGATAACATGACCTAAGGGTAAGAGAAGAGCTGTCTGGAAAAAAAAATCTGTTTTTCAGGGGGTTAGGGAAATTTTTGTTGCAAATTCACCAAAGAAATTGGAACATGTAGGTTTTTTTCAGGCAAAACCACAATGCTACCATGAAAGACAGTTCTCCAAAGGGGCTTTGAATCTTGTCTGGATATACTTGCCTTGACAGATGTTGCTACTGCCGGAATTAATAAACTCACTGTTGGGAAGTGCTCTGAAATCCTTGGGAAAGGAGAAGGTTGAAATGCCAATTATTGCTATTTTTAAATTAAATGTTTTACATGGAATTACAGACTTCATAATGCTACTGGACTACCACAGTATTTTTGATAAAAACTTGCACTGGAAATGTAGAAATTAGAAAATAAATACATATTTTAAATGATAAGTCTTTCTCAATGGCTATCATTGTGTTGTTATTCACAGCTTTAGGGAGGATTGTGCCTGAATAAGGACTGCAGAATAATGCCCATCTTGAGAAAACCATATGAATTGAACTGGAAAGAAGAAAAGAAAAAAAACAGGTTACAAGCTGTCATTCTGAAACTCATTTTCCCCACCATGAAGATGAACTCTTATTACCTGTGAATATGGAATTCAAATACTATTTTCAAGTTTTAAATATAGGTAACACTTTACATTATGTGTCATTCTGGTACCAATTACAGCATAACTCTAATATTATAAATCTATTGTGAGAGGGCTGAGCCAAGAACTTTTGTAGTAGCCCAAAATTCAAGCAAAGTTCAAAAATATTTGTATTTTCTCTTCTAGTAGAAGCTCATATTCAGTATTCTGGAACACATAATACCTTGGAAACAAGTGCATTATGTTTTTAATGTAACAAACTGAAACATCTTGCACTTTTTTTATCATTCTCATTATTTTATGGGTGAAAATGAGATCATCATCTACCCACTCTCCCACCTTAGTAGCTACTGCAAAGTTTTCTTTATCCCTAATTAGGAAAGCCTGCATCCCCTGTTATTGTGTTTGTAGTCTGGACAAAGGGAAGTTGAATGTTGCCCTGGATCCACATCTGAGTTGTCTTCTGTTGCTGTGTTTGAAGCCAGCTCTTTCCCTGGCTGACCTGCAGTGCTGCAGTTACAGTGACAGCTCTTCAGCTAGCCCCCTCTTGACTAGGATATTATCTAGCCCTCAAAAAGGGGAAAAAATAAATATGATGGTTTCAGGGAAGCTGCTTTAAAGAGAAAATGCAAGGCTGTGTCTTAATCCCTGAGAGAAAATCTTCAAGGATTTAATACAGAAGTTCAGCATTGCTGTAGGTATCTAACTGGTGTTTAGTAGTAATTTAGAAGCTGATGGAAACAAGAGGAATTTCCATGGGAAACAGGCAGATTTTTATAGCCTTCAGAGTATTGAATAGGACATAAAACCATTTCTAATGTTCAGTGAGGAAAATGGAGAAATTCCAACACTGGACCATCACTCCTTCCCAATTACTTAAAGCTGAGATATGGACCCTGGACCTTCTCTGAAGAGCAACAGGGCACCATGTCTGAGCTACTGCTTTGCTGTGAAAATTTAACAGACAAATAGCTCTAAGCTATTGAACCATACAAGCCATACTGTATTCAAAGGAAGGGAACAAACAATCTACATTTAAACAATGAAATAAAGTTCATTTTCACGTGTAATTTTTTAGCTAGATGTGCAGTCTTGGAGTCTTTTTGCTGGACTGTGCTTTGAACCAGAATATACTAAATCCCAGTGTACAGGAAATACCATCTATGCAAGTGATTCACTATTAGTTAATTAGGTGTGCTAGACTATTTCCCTCCCAGTGAATGGAGCTTGTATACTGGTACCTGCCATCAACACCAAATGGGGCTTACACATGCAAAATCCCTCTGGCATTGAGAGGGGAAAAAATCCTTTCACTTTCATAAATAATGGATCTGTAGCAAAATTAGCATTTCATGAAAAAATTTAAAAACTAGAATGAAAATACAATATCATTTCTATTTTATGTGTCCCAATTTGCCAGTGCATTGTGTGATCCAACACATAGGCCATCTCCTGTACATCTACTACATGACCACATCAAAAATTCTCTCAGTTATCTGCAGTCTCAACTACTCACCTATGACAAATGTCCTCTATGGCATTATGAAAGTAAAAGTGCCCTTTTTCTACCAGAGCACTGTGGCACTGGGTTAAGTTTCTGGTGTATGAATATTGCTGTGATTTTTTTAAAAATTGAATTGTGATAACCACCATTACTCTTCTACTATGAAGCGTTTGTTTTTCTGTACCTGTTACGTGACATGCTTACACACCAACAAATAATGATTTGTCTGCAGGTACACATATAAGAAACTCTTGCCTGCTGTGTCCCAATAAACATTCATGTGGAAAAAGCTGTGTGCCCAGGTTACTGAGCATGCACACTGCACACTGTGTACAGTATACAAGGTAAACGTGCACCTATTCAGGGCATCAAACATTTCTACTCCTAGTCAGCTCACTTCATTCCAGGGCTTTCCAGGGTGACCAAGACATGCAGCAGCCACCACCCATTTCAGCTGTACTCTGTCAGAACCCAAGACATTCCTCTCCATGCCCCAAACCCCGGAGAGGGGTCTGGGCGGCCCTGGCAAGAAGCCAAAAACACTTGGGGCTTTGATTTCAGCCCATGGGACAAATTACCAACCTTATATGAGGAGTCACAAGTCACAAAAAGTTTCGACAACACAGTAACAATAGTTAAAAGGTGAAAGAAAAAAATTTGAGATTTAGTACAGGGGGGTTTAAAACCCTAAAATAGAAGGATTGGGGCGTACCCTATCCTTCTTCCTTCTTCTTCCTAACATCCATCTTTTAAGTGATACTAGCATTTTTAGATTAGTTTAAAGTAGAAAATCACTGTCTAACCTAAGAGGGGGGTTTAAAACCCTAAAATAGAAGGATTGGGGCGTACCCTATCCTTCTTCCTTCTTCTTCCTAACATCCATCTTTTAAGTGATACTAGCATTTTTAGATTAGTTTAAAGTAGAAAATCACTGTCTAACCTAAGTGTTAAAAACTAGTACACAATTATAAATATCTAATACGTAATTCATAATATAAAAGATAACACCAACCCCTTGGGAGGGCAGTACACCTTAGACTGACCTACTAGCCAGAGCTCGGCAGGTTAGGCAGAAAATATTTTAAATAAGAAACAATAAACATCACTAAGAACACGAACAGAAGACTCCTGACTCCTTCTTAAACAGCTAGATTGAGAAAAATGGCTTCCACCAACATCTGGGTCATCTCAGAGAGCAGAGAAGACCCCAACAGTACTCTACCCTCGACATGGCTTTGTTTGAATCACCCAGAGCTCTGCCACAAAGCTTGGTGGAGCACAGATTGCAGCCTGTTTCTTTTAGAAGATGCTGAAGATCNCATAATATAAAAGATAACACCAACCCCTTGGGAGGGCAGTACACCTTAGACTGACCTACTAGCCAGAGCTCGGCAGGTTAGGCAGAAAATATTTTAAATAAGAAACAATAAACATCACTAAGAACACGAACAGAAGACTCCTGACTCCTTCTTAAACAGCTAGATTGAGAAAAATGGCTTCCACCAACATCTGGGTCATCTCAGAGAGCAGAGAAGACCCCAACAGTACTCTACCCTCGACATGGCTTTGTTTGAATCACCCAGAGCTCTGCCACAAAGCTTGGTGGAGCACAGATTGCAGCCTGTTTCTTTTAGAAGATGCTGAAGATCTCTCCTAAGCCAAAACCTCTCTATGAATTTGCCCACTGGAATTAGGAATAGAGAAGAAATAGCCCTGGAAACTCTCCTGAAAATCTCCAGGCATGGCCCATGTGTGGTGGTGTGATATAAAAGGGCAAAAAATCATTCACATGTGAAGACAAGTGGGAAATTATTTAGCAAGCCCACACACCAAGACACTGTCTTTCCCTTCTTTTCAGGATTCAGTCTCAATCCCATGGCTTTAAAAACTTAAAGCAAAACCTACTAGTATGAGTTTTGTGTTTCCAGTAGAATAGAAATTGCAATACCAGTGGGAAAACAAATTTTGAGAGTCATCTTTTGGGGTTGTTCAATATTCTGAGCGCAAATTTTTCAATTTAGCTTTTTTTACTTCCTCAGTGAGTAAGTACACATTTAGAGCAGCTAGATGCAAATTCTACAGCCAGGCACACATAGTTACAAAACACTATTTTTGATCAAAAAGAGAACAAGTGACTTATTAATTTATAAGCATAAAATTATCAAACACACAGAGACACATGGTAAAAGTTACAAATACATTAACCCATGCTCTTATTCCATAACTTCTACCATTACAAATTCTGCTGAACTGTTCTTTTGGAGGACACATTTAAAGATTATTTTTTAATTCTATCTTTTAAATTGTACTTTATTCTATGTTTTTGGTGTTTGTAAGCTACAAACTTTGATATCAAACAGGGGTCATGATTATATTTTTTGATTCTTGATGTCATTGTTTGGCATATATTTAAAATGAAAAAATGATTGCTATTTTCCCAATGGACCAAACAAACATGTTGAAGTCAAAGGAGAAAAATAACATCCTTTCTGTGTCTGAGCAATGTGATTCGTATTCCCTCCTTCCAGCTTTCTGCCTGTGGGAGCATCTGTCAAGGCTGAATCAGCACCTTCCCAGGAAAACCTCATAAACATGTTAGAAGACATTTCATTTTGTCATCTACCTAGGCACATTGGACTAGTATGCAAATAAGACAGCACAAGAACAGGACCACAGCAGCAGTGCTAATGCTCTAAGTGATCTTTCAGTGTAATTAGAATTTGTTTCATCACACTAATTTGACATGGCAAATTAGTGAAGCTAAGATAAGGGGGTTTAGTAGAGCCAGGGCGCTGGTATGTACACAGAAACTTGTCACTAAGTCCATTTGCACATGGGAGTTGTGTAACATTGCAGAGAAGTGACAATTAGGAAAAGCCCTGGAAAATATCAGTTTGCTTTATTTTTAATCTGGGAACTTGATAGGTTATATTTTCTTTGGCTGCTCTCTTGCAATAGTGGTTTAGGGATCTTAGCCTCTTCACTGTTGAAAAATCTTTCAAGACTTAGGAAAAGCTAACATGGTACTACAATTATACAAGTTTAGTCAAGTCTGGCCCAGTGGTACACAGCAACATGCTGTGCTAACACGTGGGAATTCAAGGGGCAACTCTGATTTCTGTTTCACAGAATGAGCTAGCTGTAAGCCATGCCATGGTGACAGCAAAACTGAGGATAGTGGCTGGTTTATTTTCTGCACCCTCCTGCCCCAGATCATGCAAGCTCAAGAGGGATCATGAACATGAAATGAAAACTGCTCCCAACTGCTGCAAAGTAGTCCTGAAATTCAGAGGATTTTAAGAGTAGGTGGAACAGGCAGAAGTCTGGCAGAGGTCTGACAAAAGGCTTAGTAAAGGAAGAGGACTCGTCCAGTTTACAGGATTAATTAATCTTTAACTTCCTGATTAAAATGAACATTTGGGATTGTTCTTAGTTTCCTAAATAATTTATCCTTAACATTAGTGTAATTACGATACCTGACCTTTGATGCCACACACTGTTCTTTTGGACCTGCTGAGATCATGAGCCAGTTGAAACTGGATGGCTGGAGATGTGATGGCACACTCTAAGCTGAATCACAAACCCACACACCATCCCCAAAAGATGCAGCTCCCTTTTGCATCTCACACTCCTGGAGGAAATAGGGCCAAAGGGGGTCTGCCCTGAAAAGCAGTCTAGAAATCTCAGACAGAATTCATATTCTGTGCCTCATTGTGTTTTAACTGATTCAGAATAATGTCTCTGGATATAATAATACCAGTTGCATATAGAATTTGCATCATATTATGAGATGCTAAGACAGGGCTTATTACTTGGAACTTCTACAAATAATGTAGTAAGAAAAGATATATCTAGATAGGCATATTTAATCTGATTATACTTTCACTGATAGAATAGTGACCTATTCTTTCGATTACATGCTTTCGATTGCTTCTGTAATTTGACACAGTCCTGAGGATAATTTAAGTTACCTTTAGGAAATGCTGAAGAAGCCAGTCTCTTCCACAGTTAAAAGGAAAAGAAAATGGTACTGGAAACCAAAGCAAGTTTTGAGCCAGTGTGGAAATCCTCACCATAGAGCCTAAAGAGAATTTAGAGGGGAGAAGCAGAATAGCCAAGAATGTAAGTTGCCCTTCAAATGAGGAGACATGCAAGTTTCACACATCTCAAAGTGGTAACATCCAAAGCACTGAAACAGAATAGGCACCAGGCAAAGTCAAGACAACCCCAGAGACTCTGGATATCAACTTTCTCTTTCCTTTTCAGATTTTAGAAGTGGTGTCTTTAGGATGATAAGAATTGAACCAAATCTTCACAAACCCCGGAGTTTTTTTGGGTACAGTTACAAGGTTACCTTCAAGTACACTCCAAGAAAAAGGCAAAGGAATTTCCTTACAGGGGAAACATATTTCTCTCCTTGGAATCAACTTTTGGACCTTTTTTTGGCTAAGAAATGGGTGTCATGCTCTATAAATCTGAAAACTGTAGGATGGGGAATCTCCGAAAACCTGCGCAGCAGAATTGCAGATCTGAGGTACAGACACATGGAACAGCATTGTGAAAGAAAGCTGCTTTTCTGTTCACTCACATTCCAAGAAACTTTCTTGGACTATCTATTATTTTATGAGGATTTTCAAGACCTATTTTTTTTTTTTGTGTATGTTTTGTTTTGTTTTGTTTTTTTAATAGTTTCTTCTCCTTATAGGAATCACTTGGTAAGGAAACAAAATAACATTTTGATTCTTCATTCCCGGAGAAGCTTGGCCAAAGAGGTATTCACACACAGAAGCAGGCAGAACCTCTGTTTCTTATGATAAAAATGAGCTAACATCACCTGCTTCTGAAGGTAATCAGATACTGCTTATATTTCAAAGCTCAAAAAGTTAATATTGTTTCCAAGATTTTTAAAGGACATGCAATTACAATTAGAAGTTGAGATTATGGCAGAAAATATTCATCACAATACAAGCCATAAAAATGTCTTTTTTAAAGACAGAGGAAAGGCTATTCTGTAGGGAATATTTCATGGCTAGTGGGAGGGTTAAATAAACAAATGATAATAACACCAATCAGACCTCTTTGCTTAAAGCCTGCGGAGTCAATCTGCTTCTGACTGTGGAGATACCAACCAGCAAAGGCAAACTAATTAGACACAGTCAAACACTTAGGCAATCACACCTTGTGAATGTAAGCGTCTTCCTGTCATTTGGCAAGTCTCTCAGCTGCCTCTGAGCGTGAGACAACAAATCCCCTGCAAACAAGTTCTGCACTCTCCCTGTTAGTGAGATCTAACAGAGCACAATGGCTGGAGGTGAAAGGTGGCAGTCTAGTCAGGTAATGACATCGTCTTGAACAGCCCACATTAAAATAGTGGCACTTGTTTAGACTAGCCTATTTGCACCTACCTGCAGAGGGCCTTTTTAATGTAATTATTAGCCTCTGCAGCCCTGCCTAGGATTTGAAAATACCATTCATTTTCATCTTGCTTCAGCTACCGCTGCTATCTCCTGTTCAATCTCAGTCACCTCATCTCCTCACAAGTAAGTGCAGAAACAGAAGCAGATGAGAAGAGTTGAATTAACAAGAAACAAGTTGGCAGGTGAGCTGTGTGACACAACAGTAAAAAAAAAAGTTAAAACATTTGACAATATATTCTAATCACTACCTGACTGTAGCAGAGCTGCAGGCATTGAAACAGCTTCCTGGGAAAAACAGAAAAGACAGCAGGAGAATGGTCTAAAACCCAAGGGCAGGAAGCAATCCTTATGAGCATTAGAACAAATATGTAATTACTGTCTTTCAAAGTAGTCTTATTTTCTCAGGAGTTAACTATTCAATATTGACAAAAGATGACAAGACATACAGCCTAAGGAGTGCAGTAAGTAACCACCACCCAGTTCTAGCCTGAGATACCCACACACAGCTGACTGCAGGAGCCCAGAGGAAGGAATGGTGTAGCCATAGGCCAAAACTTTCATCCAGTTTTCCAGTGAGAATCCATGTAACAATGGAGAGGTGAAGTGAGTTACCTCACTTTCCTGCGTCTTCATTCACAAAAGGTCCAGCAGAAGATTTCTCAAGGTATCTTGGAATACAAACCCAGCACCTGCCAGATAAGTGAGGCAGGATGCATTTGGAAAGTTCTCCAGCAGCATGTGGCCAGTGGCAAAAAAAGCTGGAGAAAAGAGGGACTGATCCAAGAAGGGAATCTGTGATATCCATTTCCTCTTGCCAGGGAAGCACAGCCCTGTCAAGCATTGGATCATTGCTCTGAGAAGTTCTACAAAAAGAAAAACTGGATGAAAGATACATGGAGGAGGAAAAAGAAAAATTTCTGCTTTTTTTTGTAAAGAGGAATTTCAACCTATTTTAAGATGACATCAACAAGAAAAAAATATTTAGTTCTTGCCTTGTGTAGCAACAGTCTCCTCACAGAAAGGACATCTTGTTTACAAGATCAGTGCTAATTTCTGATAAAGAGAAGGCTCTCGAACAGCCTGTGTGGAAGGTTTGCTCAGTGTGATGCTTTGCTTTTTGCCACAAGTACTTTGGGTTCTATTCCTTACCTTGCAAATGTATCCCAAGCTGTACCAGAGAAGAAAATTTTGTGCTGCCAAGGTATTCAGGTTAATTTCTCCAGCACACAGTGGTTTCACAGAAGACTATTGCAGTGTAGGTTACCATCTTAATTGGTGGCACTGCCCAGGTTCCTGTGCTGAAGGACTTCCAGAGAGCCACAGCGTGTCCCAAGCATTCCTGATACCTACTTTGTTTGTTTGTTTGTAGTTTTTTCCTCCATCTGGCTATGACGGATGAGGGTCCTTTAGCTACACTTGTTCTGTAAACTGATATTATGCATCTGACCTAAAATGACAGCTGGAATCAGGGCCACACTTAGAGATAATCATGCCCAACACAAAAATATAAGCGAGTTCTGGAGGGTGCCAGCCCTGGGTCAGTCTCAGCTTATTTGTCAATCTGCCAGTTCACTGCTCCTCAGTGCTGTCTCCCCCGAGTAGCAGAAGGCACTGCTTTCAGGGGCAGCAAACGCTGAATGTTGAGAGACAAGCAGTTGGCAGGAGTCCTTATGACAGGGGTGGGAAAAGCAAGACAGGTAGCCAGATGGATCTGGTGCGGCCCAAGGCAAGCACTGAAGCACAGGGGTGAATCAGAATCAAAAGGTTGCCATACCATGATGGGAATCTCTGATTACAGTGACACTGCACAGGCGAACTCGGTGTTCTGCAAGCTCTTCTCAGTGCTCTGGTCCTGCTGCAGTATCTTGGGCAAGCCCTGCTCTGCAGTGACATTCTGAGGCATTTTACATTGTGTCACTATTGCTACTTACATCGGTTTGTCTCTGATCAGTCCATCCCCCCTTTTCCACTTGGTCTCACTTTGATATTTGAGGGGGGTTATTAATATTCACTGATCCTCTGGGTTCTGTATTAATTTGCTCTCAAACATTTATATCACTTCCATCAGAAACTAGGACTTATACAAACTAAATTTATTGATTAGTAAAGCAGCACATTTTGCAGACAGAAGTATAATCTCTCATCAGACTATCTGATAGAAAGGGGGGAAAATGGGGAAGCTGTCCAGCCATCGTATCCTTAAGCTAGTTATGCTACCCTGCCACATCACAGCTACTGTCACCACAACATACCTATTGGAAAAAAAGAAAGTTTTAAATGAACTTAAGGAATTCAGTTTGAAATTTTCAAGACTAAGAGGCTGAAAATAATTCATTTGGTCTGGATAAATTATTCAGTGTTATTGCACCACTAATACTTGTTTATTTATACCTATTTATACCACATATACACAAACACACCCGCCCCAACACACTGTTACTTAGCTTAATATTTTAATTGTATAAAATATTAAATGATGAATACAGTATGATTTTGAATATAATAGGACCTTATTTTTCAAGCAAAGGTGACAGGGTATTGAAGCACCAGTCTGTGTGTGAATCTCTGTAATGACACACCACATCATGAGAAGCAGCTGCCTCACAGTATTGAAACAGCCTTTGCTCACACAAGCCTGTCAAAATTAGGATGTGACTGATCCCTGTACCTGTAACTGTATTCCTCATGATACTGCATCTCATTTTTCAGCAGATTTCACACTGCACCTTGAGGGTCCTCACTTGCAGGTTCAGGATTTAGAGGACATGGCTAAGGGACAACTGCCTTTATAGAAGGCCAGGGACAAAAGCATTAAAACCACTATTATCTGCAAAATGGGAGAGACACTGTTTTTATCCCTTTGGCCAAGGACTAAAGCAGGGGTACTGGAGAAAATCAAGGAACCAGGATTTTATCACAGCTGTTCATCCATACTCTTCCCATATTTCCCTTCAGCCATCAGACCTGAATAAAGACATAAGGGATGTTCATGGAGCAACTAACTTCCTCAGACAACACACATCTCCTGGACCTGGCACCAGCTGTAGGAATGTCCAAACAACTTTTTTTTCCTCTTTCCTTTTCTTTCAAATAGTGCTTTAAAGAAAGCCACGTTCAAAGGGGGAAACATTCCCACAAAAAGGAGCAAGAAAGGAGATGGCTCAAAAGAGACCTGAGGCAAATTAAAGCCCAATTTAACTTTTGCTCAATAACTTCACTTTATTTAGATGAATCATTCATGTGGTAAAAAACTTTAGCTTACTACACTAGAAAACTCAATTAATCGCCAAAGTGCTGAGAGAATAGGAAAGGGGAAGCATGGAGGCAGAACTCCAGCTACCAAGTTAAGAAGCAGAAGTAAAAGGCTTTTGACACAGAGCATTAGAAACATTGAAGAGGAAATGGGAAGAGTTCCTACACCCCTGTCCACAGCAGGAAGAATGCTTGCATGGGGGAGTTGATGAATGGTAAGAGAGAATAAATGCAGGTGCAGGACTCAGGAATTACTGGTACCACACTATGCCATTGCAGGTGGGTCCCAAATGACCAGCCAAAGGCCACAGGGGAAGCTTGAAGTGGAGCAGGGACAGCACTGTCAGTGCCTCAGCTGCCCCAGGAGCACAGTCATCATCCTCACTGCCTCCACTGATAGGTCAAAAAGAGGGTTTCCCTGATTGTTCCTTGGATTATGGAAAAGATATTTTATCTTGGCTTGGAGACACATTTTCCCAATTGCTCAGTGCCATTTGGCATAAGGACTGGATGGTTCTTAGGGGCTGCTCTGTCTCTGCTCTCTAGGCACAAGGCACCAAGAGTACTCAGAGCAAAGGGAAATCACAGCCTTGCCTTTACTACCAGGAGATGAGAAGACAGAAACAATCTCCAGCCTTTTTCACATTACTCACTGCATTTCTTTTGGATCTGTAACTACATAAATTCCTCTTAAACACACAGGAAAGTAAGTTCCACTTAGCACAGACAACTTGTATCAGACAACTTCTCAGTCATGAAGACTCTATCCCATCAAAGTGTGAGAAGCCAGTTCAGGGCAGGAACTGATTGCAAATTACAGCTTTTTTCAGGAGGAACAGAAATAATGAGCACTTTTCTTGTCCAGAAAACTTAAACTTCGCAGCAAAAACCAAATTCTTAACTAATTTTTTTCTGCTGGCTCCCTTGTTTGCTGATTAAATGTAGAGGAAGGAATATTAGGTTCAAGTGGTAGCAACAGAAAAAGGAAAATTGAATGATAGCTTGATTCCTGTGGTCTCTTAGGTTTTACCACATTGGAATATGTTTAACCCTTCAAAACCTGGTCACTTCTCATCTGTGGTAGGCAAACTGCTTTGTTAGAAAGAGAAAAATGCACTGGTGCATATGGTATGCCATTAGTAAGTCTCACACCCCATAATAGGAACATTTGTACACAAATGTGGTTTTTGGGATCTAGCCAAGAGCAGAGCACCCTGTGAATCATAATGCACAGCTAATGAGTTATTTTTGGTAAATTTGGCACTCAGAGTTAATAGAACCAATTTGTCCCCAAAAAGCTAAATCACTTATCGCTTCTTTGGAGGTGCTAAGTGGATCTAGAACTTCAGGATGCTGTCAATAAAAATGAAAGAAGCACAAAGCTGCCTGTTAATTTGTGCTCCTCTCTACTTCTCTTTAGAATAAAGGTAAGATATATGAGATGCTCTGACAGGCTGGGAAATTCATTACAGGAAGCAACAGTGCAATTTAACTGTGCTCCAGGGCTGATGCTGGTTGCCTGAGGTAGGTGACCACAAAGAACATAGACTGTTATTTTTGGGAAACATCTGATTAAACAGCGAGACCCAAAGTGTAAAGCCCTGAAAAGATGGTGAAGTTCCCATATCCTAGGCACGGGAGATGTGGAGCTTTGGTTCAACCTGCTACAGACTGCTCATAAATTCAGATCTGAAATAATATTTCACATCCTTATGAAACAGAAAGGTATTCAATTCAAATTGAAATTGAAGGGAAGGATGGGAGGTTAATATGAGGTTTTGGTTTGGGAATGTCTCTGGTGGCAGAAAAAAAGTCTAATTATTTTCCATTTAGAGAGTATGTCTCCAACCCAGAAAGTCATTGCTACAGCTGTATTTCCTATGGGAAATTCCCCTTAACTCCTCCCTTTCAGGTGTAAGTTGTCATTAATGCCCTTGCTATGTTGAGCAAAGGAGCTGCATATGGATGTGCAAAAGATATCCACTGAAGTTTCCACTTTAATATCCAATGAAAAATGTATTTGGGTAGGGAACTCTAGTTTTGAGTGTATAGCAATTGTCTGCATTAACCAACCAGCCTAAGTGGAGTGCACTGAATAGGAAATGAGAGTAAAGCAAAAGTTAGAGCTATGCCAAACTACCTGAGTGTAATGTGGATAGCAGTGAACTGTGACTCATGTCATGTTGTGTTATGTAGCGTCAAATCACTGTACAGTGTGACACAACGTAAGCAACATGAGTGGCGTGAATGTGACACAGCACAGCCTTTTTTCCTCTCTCCTTCTCTTTCCTTTTTTTATTTTTTTTTTTTTTTTAAGAGCATTTTACTTTTAATCAGATAGCTGCTGTCAATTCAGATAACAGCTGCCTGACCCAAATTTTCAGCTGACTGAAGTGGACGAATACTGAAGTATGGACTTTCTATTACAGAAAGTTAACATTCCAGACTAGCCTGGCATCTAAAAATACTCCTGCCTCATTCTCTTCCCCCCATCTGCTGCTTCCTCCCCTTACGCCAGTTATGTTTTCTTGCTGATACCAAATCAATAATTTCATTTCTATATTACAAATCTTAAAACAATGCTGGCAAAAAAAGTATACTGGAATTTTACTTACTGATGTTTAATTATTAATGTAGGCTTCTTTAAACATATTTGGCTCTCTGAAACAGCTCTTTAGAGCTGTGTTCCATTTCTTATTGCTTACCTATTCTGTTTGTTCTCTGCCTCCCTGATCCTTTTCGATTTTCTGCAGGTTAGCAAGTGCTGTATTGTCTGCTTTTGAAATGTGTCTTTAGGCATGCTTTTGTTTGACAAGGAATGCCAAGGCTGAGCTGACAAAGTCTGTTTGAAAATCTTTTTCCAGGTATACAAGATCAGTAAGTCTGTTCAATGTATTCTGTGATTAGTATTTTTCTTCAGATATTTATATCAACATTTCAGGTTTAGTGAAAGATGTTTTCTGAGCATACCTGTCAGTGGGAAACCTACTAAAGGTAAGTAACACTATCATTTATATATTCAAATGTATAAATATATTTATGGTAAATAGTTGACATCTCTCTCCATATAACTTAAAAGAAAATATACCTTTAACAAGCACTCAGCCACTGCTCTTTTCACAGGTTGAAACAAATATCAGGGTACGAAAGCTGTCTTTTAGGTATTTTGGCTCTAGCTCTTTACAACCGGGATCATATTAAACATAATATTTAGATTTCTGCACCCTTTCCTCTGCAGGGGCCAGGGCACTGGGGATAATGTTTGTCCTGTAAGGCAAACTTTCAGGTGAAAAAAGCATTTATATATTCAGAAACTACTCACTCATGAATTCCAAAGGATTTGTTGCTGATTGTTTTGGGTTTTTTTTTTTAAACTGAAGACATATGTTTTGCTTTTACCTCCCCAGTTGCGACAGAGATCACATCCTTGACAAAACAATTTGGTGGAAGCTGTACCCAAAGCCTACCTAGAAGAGGCAAATTGAACAAAGGCAGCACAATTAAAATATGTAGATCCCTGCTTTAGGGACACATCTCCTATTTACCAGGGGATACAATGGCCTCAAGAGGCAACATTTCATGCTAAGGACTAGAGAATTTTGTGAACCCTTGGAAAAGAAGTACAACAGCCCCAAAATCTTACTTTTTATTCCTCTCCTCCACAGAGCTGCTATCACATAATTCTATTGTCACTCTGATCAAAGCTGGAGCCTGATACACGCTGTCTTTTCATGAGGACATGGGAGCAAATGGCTCCCATATATCAGGTAGTGCTGGGATTTTCCAGGTGGTGCTAGGATTCCAGGCACTTCCCTCTGAGCTGGAAATGAAAGTCTGTGTAGAGGATTTGACACTACATGTCAGTGAGTTAGCAAGAATATGAACTGAAGGCAGACCACGGACCTAGCTGAAGAACAGAAGTTTAAATGTAGAACTGAGTTTTCCTTCTGATCACCACAGCAAATGCTTGTTGGAAAGCAGAAGGCAAATAAGGGATTTGTGAACCACTCCAATGGTGAGGTTAGCTCCTCTCTTATCTAAAAGGCTGAAGAAATTCTTCAACAAGAAAAAATTCTCATTTTCTTTGTGATTGAAACTCTAAGTGCTGGAAGGGTCAAACGCTTAACTGTAAAATAAGCTACACTTTGTTTTATGGTTCTTTTGTTTGTTTGTATCTTTGCTTTTCATAGAGGACTAAACCAAAGACCTAAACTTTAACATGAAAATCAAATGCAGACTCAAATTTTGTAACCTCAACCTAAAGTTGCTTTACTGTAATTTCATTTTAAGATTCTCTTCTCCATTAATAAAGTTCACATTTACACACCCTATGTGTCCATCAGGCAATGAGCAAAGAGATTCCTGCATCAACTGGGTATGTTAAAATTCCACTGTCCTCTCTTTTTCCATATAGCACTAAATTTTAAAACAACATCAAGATAATAATAGGCAGCCCAATCCTACCAAGGCATGACCTTGTCAAATCATGATCAAAAGAGATGAGCATGCTTGCTCTGTGTTTTTTCCCAAAGGGCATGGTACAGAGCTGAGAAAGACCATCAGAGCCAAGATTGGAAGCTATAAAATATGTGTCCCTTTAAAAATGTATTTTACTTTCACTTAATTTCAACTATACTAATGCTAATAGCAAGAAAAATCTACGGACCTAATAATCCATTGCACATTCCTTGGCCAAAGAATGAAGTAATAAAAATGTTTGGATTTTATGTAAATAAAAACCATAAATATTCTAACAGTTTTCTGATACAGCAAACGTACTAAGCTAGTGCATTTGAAACTAGAAAAAGAGAACAATTGATCTTAACTTTGAAACATGCAAAAGTATTTGCCTCATGATCTTTTGCCATTGAAAATGAAACTAGTCAATTTAAATGTAAGGAGTTGGTCTTGTTTAAAAGGTGCTTGGCTCTCTAATTACATGAGAAGTACCTTTCTTTAATAATTCATCAGAAAAATGGGGGGGGGGGGCAAGATAAAGATGAAGTCTAAAAATACCCACCTTGTAAACTACTGAACTGCTCTCTTAAAATTAAAAGCTGAAATTCTTTGACTGTCTCATTTTCTAGCAGAACACAAGAAAGGAATATTTTAGTTGGTTCTCACCCTCCAGGCAAAGTAGTATAAAACCTCTGGCCTGATTCCAACCCCATTATCAAAGGACCACTCACCTAATCTAAAAAAGCAGCTCTTCATCAATTTATCATTAACAAGAGCATTACAATATAATGTAGGAAAACGGCTTTTCACCAGGGATTCAGTTAATGGGAGTCTAGAGCCACATAACAAGCATGGCAGAAGATATTCCACAGTAGGTGAGGATAATATACATATATTCTACACAAAGAATACTGCAAATAACTTCTATGTTGCTGATATTTTAAAATTTGAAATCTTGTTGAATTCTACAGCAACATACACGAATGCAAAGTAATTAGCTGCTGACTCCCTATGAAAATATTTTATACAATATATTTGGTATTAGTTAAAGTGTGACTCTGGTAGGTTTTTTGTGGAATTTCACTAGTGTTGATTCCTGTTCACTGTCTATCCCACCACCTCTAACCTCAGGAGTTCAAAAATCACAAGCCAAACATCCAAAATTCAGATTAGTTAAGATATCATAAAAAAACCATGTGAGAGATCTTTGACTTTTTATTCTCCTGATGAGGATTAGGAATTTGCTTCTCAATCTAAATCCATAGTCCATGGGGTGAATACACTGTTTTATAATGTTTAAACACAAGTTGAATTTGGACATACTTCCATGAATTCTGTAGCTGAAGCTTTCAGGCAAATGTTGGTACTGTCAGACAAGCCCCAGCACCACAACTGATGAGTCTCATGCCAGTGGCCAGGCTGCTGTACCACCTTGGTCATTAATGTCACATCACTGCTCTACTGCATCCCACAGGAGGAACAACTCAAGCCAGACTAGGCCAGCTAAATAACTTTTTAATGCAGCTCACCAAAGCCTCCAAGAACAAGTTGGTGGCATATTTTTGAGCTGAGATCAGCTTGGAGACAAAAGATGGCATCTGTTCCAGCCTAAAACCTGCTGGTAAAGTTAACCCATCAATGATGCTTGAAAGAGGAGCAACAGAATGAGCTAGTACCAGATCAGCATTTTGCATCATGAAGCTGCAGGTTTTTGGGGACCTTTGGCGGATCAATGAGACCAACTATATCCTATGGCCTCATTTGAACTCAAAAAAATAAAGAATTTTGGAGAGAGCACACTGGAGTTTCACAACAAAACCAGAAATAAACTCTCACACTATCTGTATTTCTAAAATAACTTCATCTTAACAGAGACAGACACTGTTATACTCCTAATATGATGTTTCCTTAGCATACAGGTTTACTAAACTGTCATTCTCTAAGATACTTAAAAACAGTATTTTAGATTTACTTGGTGTAAATGAACTATTTCCCACCAGCTGTAAGAAATTAATCTATTGTAGACCATACAAAAAGTTCCTGTGCTTAGGTGAAGGTAAAATAAATTAGGGGGGAAAAAATGCCACAAAATTCATTTACCTTCAGTTAATTATTAGGTCTGATGAAATAGCGAACCATGTGACGTTTCCACCGCTTCAAATCAGATCTAGGAGTGAAGTTATGGATCCTGCAAAAAATACCAAGAGTTATAACATAACAGTTCATCTGATCAGCAATGCAGGTCACAGCAAACACTTCACCCCAGTGCTCTGGCTTACTGTGCAGGGCTCCCTGCAGAGTGGAGACGAGTTCAAGGTCACTACCCTGAAATTTGAAGTGCGCTGCAGGACTGGCCCCATCTACCTGAGAGAGCTCCTTCCCCTTCTCTGATCACAATCTCCCATGACAGCTGCATTTCTCCAAACAGTGAATCTGCCAGCCAAACAGGCAAGATGCTCCTGAGAGGAGGAGATGACTTTTGGAGGAGCTGGACATGGACTATGGACCTTCTTCCCTGAGGAGAGAAAAATAAACTCACTTGCAAACTTCAGTGTAAACCTCATCTTTCCAGCTGAACAGCCCTCAACAACATCATCAAACAAAGCAAAACTCTATAAAATAATCAAATTCTTTCCCTGAAAGGCTGAGAAGAGACAGAGGGAAGTGCTTCATACAAAAGGACGCATTCACACACACATATACACACACACACTGCTCTTAGTAACAGAAAGTGTTTTGATATTACAGTGCATGAGGGGACGTACACAGGAGCATACTGAGACCAAACAACACAGCTACAGCGATGTTTCAGGAACAGGATTAGGAGATGCACTACACTGCATCAAATATGTAATGAAGTGCTCACACAGATATTTGATGTTCTTGCCTGTTGGCCTCCATGTGTTGCCAAAGGAGCTGGTGTCCTCATACACAGCTTAAACACAAAAGTGACATTCTTTCTTGAAATATTTTGAGCATCATTGGACTGGGGATATTCCCCTCCAAAGCAGCTGGTGGTCTCTGCTAACAAGTTTTTTTTGACAATAGCTTCTTATAGCATGGCAGATAATTTCCTTTTGCCTATCTCCCTTCAAATGAGGAAAAACAACACCAGAATGGCTGTGCATACCCAAAACCATGTCCTGCCAGTATTTTCAAGATTTCCCCCCTCACTTACTCTGACCCAAGACAAAGCGGCCTAACTGAAAAAAGGGCACAATGGTCATGCACACCAAAATGAATTATGCCTGTAGAAACACTCCACTTGATATTTCCAAAATATTTAATTTTTATTTCAATTTTTGAAAGACGTATTTTTTAATCCTATTCATGAGATATTTGAAACTAGACAAGTGATTGTGTCCTGTTTAAAACATATCAAATCAGAATGCTTAAACCTCAGAAAGGATCATCCAAGAATTTATAGACATTTATTAATTCCTATTAAATGCTTTCATTTCAAGGAACTGATACCCTCCAGGAAAAAATCCACTTTGCTAGAAAATTCCCAGACAAAGCCAACAAAGAGGATCCTTCTGAAAGCTCTCAAGAAAAAGTTCTGAGGGGGATGGTTCTGTTAATGGTGGACATTAATTTCCACTTGGGACAAAGTCAGGTCAAACCCATTGAGGGACTTCCCTCTGCACGCCACCGTGGAGCCCCCTGACTACATCCCACTCCAGGCAGGTGTGGGGAAATGCACAGATTGCAGCACCTTTACAGGAAAAGGCTGATTTCAGAAAGCACAGTGTCTGTACCAGTTAGATAAGGTGTCTGACCAGGAAAAGCACAGCAGCAAAGGAGGAGAACCAGGCTGAGAAGCTGTAGGAGCAGCAGTAGGAGACGGGGATAAAGGTTACTGAAGGTCAAGTACAGCTGGCGCATCGCTGCTGGCACGAAATTGCTGCTGCATTCCAGGAAATCATTCCCTCTCATCTTCCTGAGCCTGTCACATCCTATTTCACTTACTGGTTCCTTTTCAAGGTGTTCGTCTTATTTGTCTCCTTGGGTTTGCTGTTTATCTCCATTTATTCTCAGCATAATTTGAGGCTCGTTGTTTGAATTCTGTGACTGGTGGGCAGGTGGAGGAGAGCTAAACTGTGTAATGATTTGGAGAATCTACATGGGAAGGAGAGAGAACAAGATTAGTAGAAGTGATTACAGCAGGAGTTGTGATGGGAATATCATTTCAGCAGAGTGAGCAGTGGGGGACCAGCTGGCCTGTGTCTCGTCATTTTTGCAGAGAAAACTGAAGGAGCTGCGTTACTCTGTGTGAGCCGTGTCCGGGAGCTAAAAAATTACCTACTGATGAATAAGCTGGAAAGTTGTCTGAAATAAAGTTTAGGAAGCACTAACATACCTCACACAATTCCAGCTTTATGGTAATGTATGTTAGATAATTAGCACCAATGGGTAAGAGGCACGAATACTCATACATGGAAAGCAAAGCATTAGCATATATTTAAGAGATTACAGTTAAATTTATCATGAGCTACCTGTCTCTGCTGGAACAGTTCTTACAGCCAGAATCTCAGTCCTCTTTGGAAAAGAAGATGATATTAGGATTTCACATCTGGGGTCCTTCTGAAGACACCAAAGCTCACTATTCAGAAATGAGCTGTGGAACCCCCACCCTGATCACCAGCCTGGGCCTGCAGAGTGCTGGCACAGGGCTGCGGGGCAGGCACTGGGAAGAACAGCTGGGGCTGCCCTGTGCCACACAGATGGTCCCAGCCAGCTCAAAACTACCCACTGCAGGGCAGGCTGAGCCCCCAGCCATGCACAGGGCACCTCTGGGAAAACACATCCAAAGGAAGGGCAGAAAATGCCAGGTGGAGAAAAGAGGAGGGAACACCAAGGTCAGAGGAAGAGGTGCTCCACAGCAAAGCAGACACTCCCTGCAGCCCAAGGCAAACCCCATCCTGGAGCAGAAGGACACTCCTGACAGGAATGCAGCCCCTAGAGCCCACTCTGGAACAGAAGAAAGGGGCAAGGAGAAAGGAAAAGCAGAGAACTGTGATGGATTGATTGCAAGCCCCAGCCCCACTGCACCATTCAGGCAGGGTATAGAGAAATCTGGAGTGAAGTTGAAGCTGAGAAAGGGGGGATGAAAAGTGTTTTAATGTTTGTTTCTCTGTTTCTCACTACCCAAGCTAATAATTAAATGTTTATTTTAACTAGCAATAAATTAAATTAGTTGTTCCCCCAAACTGAGTCAAATGCTTGAGAGAGACTGTCTCCTACCTTCCTCTGAGCGTGGGAATCTATGTCTACATCTTCACTTCAGGACAAGCGCAGATGGATCTGGGGCAACTTGCCTTTTCCAGAGGCAAGATTTAAAGTCAGCTCATCTGTTGTGCCTTGCATCTGCAACAGGAGCTAAAGTTCCTTTGAAATACACTGAGCCATGTATTGCATTCATAATTCAGCTTCTGCCTCCTCTCAACACCCTGCCCTGGGTGAAGAAGTATCTTCTCTGGCCCTAGTCATGGCTATAATGTATTTTAATTTTAGCATTGCAATATGTCAATGCATGCAGTGTGCAGGTTTTTAATCCTGCTGCTAACAGCTTACCAGACAACTGAGTAAAAGATATTCTGTGCTCTGAATCTCCTGGGTAATGACTTAATTACACTAAACTTGTTTCCTGGATGTCTCATCCATTGTTATGCTTGCAAAACAATTCACATTAAGAATGCTCTGTTTTTACAACCTTGCCCAAGTGCAATTCTTTTAATTTCTTCATCTGTTTCTTCTGGGAAGTTTAAGAAAATATCTTTAAGTTACTGTTGAATTAAGGAGAAAATAATCCTCTACTTGTTCAAAGAAGAAAACCCCAGAACCTCAAACGACACTTTTTCATTTATGAAGTCCTAGAAATAATGCTGAAGGTTTATCATTTCATGTATATTGTAAAACCTAAGTAAAAACCACTTGCATCTTCTGAGAACAAAAATGAGAGGAATAAGATGAATAAGAAATGCTACCAGAAAAAGACAGAAAACTAAGTGTAAATGGAGGTAAGCTACAGCTAAAGTGACTGTAAGGTTACTCACGGATGGAATACTTGCACATACTCTAATACATAAAATCTGTAATTAAATTTTAAAAGAAATTCCTAAACCAAGGATTTGGTCCATCTAAGGAGAAAGATGTTGCGATTTAAGGATTCTACTGTTGTCTTGGAATTCCTTTTTTCTTCAGAAGTCATTGAAAATGTCTGTCTCAGATGAAGACAGAGCTGTTTCATATATTGACTCATGTTGTTACAAGACTATTTGCAGATGATATTTTAAGAAGGACACATAAAGAAAAGCGTTTTTGAGGAAAAATCTTATTTCTGTTCACATACCCAGACTCAGACTAAGCAGTTCTCTTGTTCAGAGTGCAGAAGTGGAATCCTAAATTGAAAGTAATATGTCAGTATTTCTTTGTGACATGGCTGGAATACACCACCAGGTATAGGAAATGGTATCCACCAGGAGTTAGGAAATGGAAGAGATCATGTATCTGACAATGAGAAACACATCTGGACCTGTTTAAAACCTACATACTGGTCACAACAGAGTCTGACAGAAAGAAAATAATCAGGGTCAGAAGCAAAAAAGTAGGTTCTGGATGAATCCAGACAGAATGGCATCCCAAGAATACCCTCCTTCCAAGGCATTTGGGAAGCACAAGAATAAAGCTGAAATTTTGTGTTTCCTATAGATATTTCCTATAGAAATATTGTGTTTCCTATAGATATAACTATACAGAGCCAAGCGACCCAGTGAGAAAGATAGGCAGAGAGATCCACTCCAGAGTAGACTCCAACAGAGTCTCCAATAGACTGGAGATTAAAAAACTCCAATAGACTGGAGATTAAAAAACTAACATGAGACAAGGAGTAGGCCCCAGTGTTGATCTGGCAAAGTAGCTTCTGTCCTCTTCATTTTGTAAGGTTTTGGGATATCTTAAGACAGACCAGGAAATGCATTTGTCATCCAGCTCTTTACATTACCAGGATGAATCTGTGAGAGTGAGAGATGTAGAAACACCTGAGGTATCTCGGAGGGAAGAAAAAAGCTGCAGGGAGTATGGTAAGAGACAAAGAACGGGATGCTTACATTAATTTTACAGCTTTCACTCCTCCTCTGGCCAGGAGCACAAGCGAAAGACAAACAAAATGACAAAGAGTAACAATGTATCTTCTGTGTTATTTGAAATACTATGAATGCAGAAATTGAAATGTTCTTTTCTTTCTTTGATTCATCCAGTTGTGCCTGTTTAGACAGAGAAAAAATACAAATCAAATATGAGGATTCATTCTTATTTGCATGATTATAAGTGTGAGTTGAGAAAAAGCAGCTTTCCTGAGGACACCTGCCCCTTGTTTTCCTGATCACTGTGCATTACCACTCTCTTGCATACAGAACTGCTGAGGATGCTGCTGAAACAACATTTGCTTCTTTCCAAGCAGAGAAATTTGCTTGAGGTCTGTGTATATATTGACTTCCTGAACACTAAAGTTATGTATATAACTTTGCTGTTTATATACAACATTTATCCCATTTTGTTTGCTCATGTAATTTTTATCACAATAGAAAAGTGTTACAGATCTATAGAATGTATTTTTCAAACACCTTTAGTGCCTTTGTGAACTGGATTTTCTTACCTAGAAAGAAGAACACTTCAGGAGCTACAATACAGTTACAAGTGACTGTATCTGCAGGAGGTCCTGGGAACAGAGGTTAGGCAAGGCTTGAGTATGAGATATGACACCAAACCAGAAATGGGATTTCAGTACAGGCTTTGGTACCAGGAAAATCTAAGCAAGCACAACTCTGCAAAAGAACAGAACCGTGGTTGCTTCTGAATAAATAGTCTTCACATGAAGCTTCTGGAGAACAATGACCATGGAAAAGCTAAGCCCAGTTTATTTCAGATTTAAATAGACCTCCACAGAATAATTCCTGACATCTGTTTGGTCATGTTTCAGGTTTGGCTGTAAAAGTTTTGCAGAATCTTAAAAAAAACCCCAACCAAACAAACCACAACACCCTCCCTCCAATCTACATTTTATAATAGAACACAGTCTTTACAGATTCAATAAATTATTCATGGAGAAGGCAATATTACTATTAGACCCTGGGGTCTTGGGCTCCCTGCATGTAAAAGATCTAACTCTACACAATCAATCCAGTAGGATAACTGTTATACTCTACTTAACCCAGATTGCCTAACAGGGTTTGAAAATGGATTAGTGGATGATGAGCTCGTTTTAAAAGCAATATTATCTCCCTGAAAAGCAGAGGATAATTCCTAGTAGCCGTTTTAAGAAATAAAATGATCCAAGGTTTGAAAGAAACTTTTCACATATTCTCTTAACTAGCTAGACACTGACACATGCAATGACCAGAGACATGGCAGAAGCTAAGCATCAAAACAGACATCAATCAAAAAATGAGCACTAAGAAAAAGTTGTCTTATACTCTTAGAGTAGAAAGAATATAGATTGACAAGAAGGTATCAAAACTGACTTATTATTAAAATTCTCTGAATATCCTCTGTGAAGGGGCAAGCAAGATTTCTGGAGTGGCTACAATTCTTCATCATTACAGCATCTCCCATGATTAATACTGATATACTGACGATCTGCTAACACATTTCTAATTAGAGAGAGAGGCATAAAGCTTAAAGCATTCTAGAGACCAAATGGTTCATTGCTCTCTATTTTTGGTTACTACCAAACATCCAAAATAACCAGCAAAATTTACCACCTATAGTGATGGTTTAGATTTTTATTTTTCACAGAAATCTCTGCTTGCTATCAAAGCACTGAGATGTGGTCATTTTTCATTTTGCACTTGTCAAGATAGCTCTGCTTTCCTTGCATGCATGCATTTTGCTTGTTCATAATATTCCCTTGAAACAGAGGAAATAGCTGGAAGTAGCTCCAGATTGGACTGGACACAGAGAGAGAAAAGCACAGAGAGACTTACCTCTACATGAAAATATCAAGATTTCAGACAGAGAAAAGAGACATATTCTGAACTTCCTTCAGAATCATAGCATCATTTACGTTAGAAAAGACCTTTAAGAACATTGAGTCCAACCATTAATCCAGCACTGCCAAGTTCACCACTGAATCATGTCCCTAAGTGTCACATCTACACATCCTTTGAATTCCTTCTGGAATGGTGACTCCACCACTTCCCTGGGCAGCCTGTTATAATGCTTGACAGCCCTTTCTTTGAAGTTTTTTTTTCCTAATATGCATCTACTGAAAACAGTTCCTATTCTGAATATCAAATCTTCACAGCAAACTGTTCATAGGCAAGCCCTAGGCTGAAAGATGTTCGCATAAAACATTAGTTGAATAAATTCAAACTAACATATTTCTGAATCCAGTAGAGCAATTTGTAAGAACAGAATCTACCACTGGCATACATGGTCACTCCAGGATTCTGTGAAAGCAGACAGAACTCCAGAACCAACAACATTTTACACTGTTGTAAATATATCTCTCTTGTTAACAAAATGGCAGCATGACAAATGTAACACAGAGGCACTGCTTGGCCCCTTTGCTTAGCACATTTTCTCTCCTTTTATTCTTCAGTACTTTTTCTCCCAACATGTTTTTTTTTTTGTTTTCTGTGCTGCTACCTGGCTCTTCCCTTTCAGACAGCCTCTTCCTGACAGTTATCAGGGTTTAACATACTGTACTAGGAGGCTCGTGAATATTGCTCTTTGATTTTTAGTTCTTTATGATGAATGGATAGAAATCATTGCTGGGGAAAAAAAAAAAAAAAAAAAAAAGAAAAAAAAAAAAGTTTTTGAAAAACTTT
>VZRH01001290.1:1503790-1527726 GCA_013397555.1 Urocynchramus pylzowi | reverse complement strand
AAAAAAAAAGGAAAGAAAAATAGTTTCTGAAAACCTTTGTGCTATTGAATTCTGCCTGCTAATTCTCCAGCACTGACTTGCTTTGCTACAGGATCACTCTGTCACTCTGCATGCTACATGTAATACACTATTTCCTTCCACCCCCAAAACAGCAAGGTATAAGGTGGGAAAAACAAGTATGAGCCCTAAGTTTAATTTTCCTTCTTGATTTTTTATTGTTTTGGTTTTCAAAGTCTTTTCAGTTTTGTTTAAATTTGAGGTACTTTGTGTTTTGAATCCTTTGTCACTTCATAACAGAACCCCACCTCTTTTTTCATCATCTAAATAAAAGCAGGGAAGCAAGAATTGAAATGGTGGACCCTGGACTAACAAAGATTATTCAGCTCAGCAGAAAAATACTTATACTGCATTTAGCAACCTAGAGAAAGGATAGGGTAGAAAAGTCACTGGGAGGAAGGAGAAAAGAAGCACCTGTAAAATAGAAGGGCAAGAGTCTGTCCAACTGCACGTTTCTGCAAGGAGTGTGAGGGAAGTACTCTTTCCTCTAGGTTTCTTCAGGGGTGTTACAGTTGATCCACATGCTTTCCACCAGTGAAATTCAAGGCATTTATAAACTTGTTCAGAGTTTCAAGAGCATTCAGGTGAAATATATCCCCAGAGGACTGGATTAAGTCCATTGCACCTAGACAGAACAGACACAGCAGGCTCCACACCTTCTAGAAGCATTGGCAACATGCCTGTATCTGAGAAATTCCAGGCAGGAGCAGGCCCACTCTGTTACTGTGTGCTGCCACCACATCCACACAGCTGGAAATCCAGCCTGAAATCACTGCTGGTGGCCCTTCCACAATGCCCTGCAGAGCAGGAAGGATCCTGGTGGGCAAGACTAGCTCTTGCTGCCACTTCTGGAGGTCACAAAAAGGCAGCACAGCCCCCCTCTCACACATTAGGTTATCCCCCAATCCTCAGTTATGGCTGTGGGACCAAGTTCAGAGCAGCAGAGCACTGGCTGCCCACAGGGGATAAGTGGGAAAATCTTCCCCTCTCCTTCAGAAAAACAAGCTTCCTGTTTCCATTGCTTGGTGAGAAAACAGCCCAAAGTTGTCAGTACAAATATCAGGCAGCAAAGTTTACTTTCTATATTTTTAACTCTCTTTTAGACAGTAAGTTGAAGTATACAACAGGCCAGGACATACTGCTAGTTCAGACATGAATATAATTTTCTAAGATCACATATACATGAGGTCTATCAAGCACTGCTGATGCCAGGGAAGGAAGTAAATAGATTTCCACTATTTGAAGTCCATCTTGTGGAAGGTGAATCTCAGCCTTCTCTATTGTTCCCATAAACTTAAAAATACACGTATTTCCTTGATTTTTCTCCTTCTGTTTCCAAGTGCCATAGTTTTCCAGTCTGGGCCAATGAAATACACAAAAGCTGGAGTCCCACCACAGAGGGCCAACAGCCTACAAGCAGTAACAAAGAGCACAGTGGTGATTACCAACAAGGGAAGGAAAAGAAGCATTTCTCAGTGAACTTGTCTGAATTAAAAAGTTCCAATTTATCACCTTCACTTTGTTATCTTTTCATGCATGGTAAGCTTCAACTCCAGAATGGTTCAGCAGTTCCCCCTTTCATGTTTCATGTGCTTTAGGCACACACAACAGTGACTTCACAGCATCCAACTTTCCCAAACTTTTTCAGCATGATGGAAAAATACAGAGGAACACTTCATAGTATGACACAACTGGCATCTTGTAATTCTCCATCTGGGATTCCAGCAGGTTTCTGTACCTTTCTTACTAACTGGTTGCAACATAGAAAAACTCATATATGAACCAGGAACTTCAACATCCCGAGGCACAAGGAAAACCTATGACTTAATCTTGAAGGTTTACATGTTGAAAAGATTAAAGAACAGGATTAAAAAGATTAAAACACTTTTTTACTTTATTAACCAACCACAGCTAATACTGTCAAGAGGACCTAGGTCCTAGGCATGGACCAAATGCCTATATGCCAGAGGGAAGAGGAAGGTGATTTTGGAGAAGTAGTCTGTTTGAGCACCTCATTCCAATGATGTGCTATGGCTGTCACCATGTGTCTGTGCATGTCTACATTCAGATCAGAGGTTGCACAAGAAGATGGGTATCAGTTCCCCCATTGAAACATGCCCATTTCCCAGGGAGGTTTGTAGGAGGCAGACCTGTGAGCCCTGCAGACAGTGAGGCTTGGCCCTTGGCCTCACACAGCTCAGGCTCCTCTGAGCCTGGGTAGAGAACCAATTGCTGCTATGTCAGCTCACATTCCTCACTGCTATTTGTTTCTCTGGTTCAGTAGGTACTGACAACTTGGTTTCCAATGCATCAAAGCTCTCAGTGAAGTGGCTCTTTGCATTTCACCTGTACCTTCTAACATCACACAGACAGCCAGATCCTGTTCTCCCATCTGCTGGCTCACAAGTGGAGAAAACTGTCAAAATCAACCAGAAAACCAGCATTCAGTTGCATGCTCCCAGAGTGGGCACTCACAGCACAGATCACTGTAGTACCAGTTACACCTTTCTAGTATCATGTGTGTAAGAGTGCTTTCACCAAAGCCAGCTGATGAAGAGCCAAAGCTGCCTGGAAGATCCATCACTACTCCAGTCCTTACTGGCTTGTGTGTTGAAAGGCTGCACACCAGATGTGTCATTTTGCCCTGTGAAATTAGAGTGCCCAGGCCTCAGACAAATACATGGCTCTTGGCTTAAGGTCATAATTTCTTTTTTGCTAAGTCTAATTTCTTTTCTCAGTTGTACCAGATCAGTCTGACTGATTTAATGAGATTTGTGGGATTTTCATTTTCTTGAGAGCCTACTATATTTATAGGCAAAAAATACTGTTTTGCCTTTTTTTCCTCAACATTTCTGTAAAATAGCTCCACCTTCTAGGGGGGTCTACATTAAATTTTTTAATACTACAGAGAATCCTTGATTTGCAACAGAATATTCAGAGTAGAAGAGGCTTTCTTTGCAACTACACCTCCCATCCTTCAACTTTACAAAAGTTTCCTTCACAAAGTTCCAAACCACTCTGGTTTAGATGCAGAGCACTGAGAAAGCCTAACACTAAGTTAAACTTTTTTTCCTTTATACTGGAGTGTGCGTTTTGGGGCAGAGTTGTTAAGCAAGAAAAATAACAAAAGATCCTCCACAGAAAAGGTCATTCTCTGGCAGGAATTTCAGTTCTACCTATTAAATGCTCACAAGGAGCTGGGTTTATTGTTTATTTGTTTTAAAATTAGAGGCAGCCTTCAGTTCCACTTTCAGAATTTGTATGTCATGTTTCAGCCTGGAGCATATTTTTATGGTTAAGTTATAAACCCTTAAATTAAGAATTTATCATAAAAATACTCGACAACTCTCTTGCAATAACATTGAGAACATCACCACTATAATGATAAAAATGATTAAATGCTATCATTCTGTTCAAGATGTTGCCAACAGATTTTGTGTTAACTGCCTGCAATTAAAGGTCTGTCTCTTTTAATAACAACATATTAATATTAATTCTGCCAGTACTTTTTCAGCTTCCAAAATATTATTAAAATAAATAAGCTCAGGATGAGAAAGAGTAACACAAACAATAAAACAGACTGTTTCACAATGATAAAGCCCTTGGCAATAGAGAATTCAGTTTTATAATAAGCCTGAATTCCTTAATACAGGTTACCCAGAGCAGGAGAGAAGTTCTGTACTAACCTGATTTAACATGCCTGCCTGGGAGTACTGAGCATTCAAAACATTGTACTCTGTAACCTCCTGGAGCATCCTAATGAACTGGGGGAGCAAGATTAAACTAAAATAAATATCTAATTTTTTTTTTAAGTATTACAGAGGGGCAGCAAGAAGATTTCTACTGGCAGTAGGATGCATATTTTTTTCAGTCTCTTCATTAGTCATTACAAATAAATTAGCTAACTGCTAAATAACAAAAAAGACAGGCACTAATTAGAGTAGTGGCTAAGTCAACTGTGTGTATTCAAAGTTAAAACTTAATTAGAAGTTAAAACTGTGTTGTTTTATTGATGTGTACTTAACATTTTTAGCCCTTTAAACATTAAATGGAGGTTCACTTAGGAAGGGACATTACAATGAAACATTTAAATACACTGCTAATTTTCTCCTCCAGTTAGTGATACTTGCCTTTCTCCTGACTTGCCTTTCTCCTAGCAAAAAAAAAGAGCAAAATGAGAAACCTGCCAAACATGAGAAAATATTTTTACCTTTTTCCTAGAGTAAATTATTGTCTCTGAATTGTCACTCTTCTTATTCCAGTTTTATTCTTTTCATTTGTTGGCAAGGGAATTCGTTTGCTCCAGCCCTCCTCCTGCCTCCCAACAATGATACTGGGCTAATAAATTCTTACTGCTTTTTTCCACCTATCAAAACCACTGCATAAATCGCTGCCTAGGAGTCCTCACCACTGAGCCACACATACTGCTGACCTCCCTTGGGAACAGCAAGAAGAACCCTGTGCCAATCAGCAATTATAAGATAATGGTACTAAAAAGCCTGAACCTGGGAGTTATTCAGTTGCTATGCCAATGCTTGTAGGACTCATTTATGTGCCCAGGAATTAAGTAATTAACAGACTAATTTATTGTTCACTATAAAGGATTTCTCTCTCTCTAGTCAGGTTTGACATCGTCAAAAGGCACCACCACATCAGAACATGCCAATTGTTCATTCTCATTTCCAAAAAACAAATCCATGAAAACACTGCTTCATAGCTTAAGTTTGCTTTGGAAAAAAAAAAAAAAACAAACCCAAACCATAAAAAAAATCACTGTCACAATTTGAATATTATCCTCCAATGCAAATATACATGCTTTAAATAAAGGGAGTCCTAAATTGACAAGACCTGGATACTCCAGTAGGTGCTGAATACATTGGTGCTCCTCACTCTGCAGAGTAAAGCACAAACCTGTTCTTAACCAGACTCCATGGGATAACCTAGAACATTTCCCCTACAGAAGCTAGATCATTGCTGCCAAGAAAGGACAAGCTTCAACTACTGATTGCAATGAACACTGCTGCATTAGTCTGCAGTGCAAGCCACAGCCAAGAGATCAGTGTTGAAGCATGGTGCTACAACCTGATTTCTAGCTGATACACACTATTAAGGCTTCACCTGCATTGCAAATACATATTCTGTTTAAACAAAAGCAGGAGAGGTTACATTACAGGAAGTGATGACTGCAATATTATAGTCATCATGGTCAAGGGGAAATTGTGTTCAACTTCATGGATTAAACACTGGTAGAGAGCAACTTTCTGATTCTGTACTCTAGGTCTTTTCTTCCAGCATAGAGGAAGCCTGCCAGTCGATCATTGCAGAATCTGAAGGAAGGAATCAGCCAAATTGCAGCAGAAGAAAGAAAAAAAATAAATCTAAATAAGCTTGGAAAAGAAAGAATGTGAATTAGAGATGTCAAATCTCCTTTACTAAGTTTTTTTTTTTTTTAATAAATAGGACAAATACCTGTTGGAAACAATCAAGGTATATCCATTCCTGACTCAGTTCAGGTTATTGACCAGCTGTTCTCTCAAGACTGCTCCAACTAGGGTGTTTTCAGGATTTTAGTATCTACAATGTTGCTCCTACATTTCTTCTGGTCCAGTCAAATCACTCAAATCAGTCTCATCAGCCACAGTTTGAAACATGCCAAAATGACCCCATGACTCTGGGTTATTACAGAGCAGAAGAGTCAAAAGAAAACTTCTGGGAGTGA
This sequence comes from Urocynchramus pylzowi, assembly GCA_013397555.1. Taxonomy (NCBI): domain Eukaryota; kingdom Metazoa; phylum Chordata; class Aves; order Passeriformes; family Fringillidae; genus Urocynchramus; species Urocynchramus pylzowi. The sequence goes on along the minus strand of VZRH01001290.1, from coordinate 1,521,950 downwards.
GAGCACTGAGCAGCCTGCAGGGCGGCAAGGAAGGTGCATTTATCAAAAAAAGAAACACAGAATTCTGGTACGGCTGGAAAGGACCACAGTGGGTAATCTGGACCAATCTCCCTCAGGCAGGGTCATCCTAGAGCACGCTGCACAGGATTGCATCCAAATGGTTCTGGAATATTTCCAGTGAAAAAGACTCTACAACTGCTGTAGGCAATCTGCTGCAGTGCTCAGTCACCCTCACAGTAAAGAAGTTCTTCCTCGTGTTCAGGAGGATCTTCCTGTGCATCAGTTTCTGTCCATGGCCTCTTGTCCCGTTGCTTGGCACCACCCAGCAGAGCCTGGACCCGTCCTGTGACACCTGCCTTCAGGCACTTTGAGGCACTGGTGGGGGAGGTGCCCTCTCAGTCACCTCCCGTGAGCAGCCCCAGCTCCCTCAGTCGTTCTTGCCGAGATGCTCCAGTCCCTTCGCCGTCCCTGTTGCCCTCTGCCAGACCGGCTGAGGAGCTCCTGTCTGTCCTGTGCTGAGGAGCCCAGGGCTGGGCACAGCACCCCAGATGTGCCTCACTGGGTCTGAGCAGAGGGGCAGGATCACCTCCCTCGACCGCTCACAGTGCTGCTCCTAGCAATGTCCTCCTTGGCGCTGCTGGCTCATGGACAGCTTGTTGTCCACCAGGACGCCCGGGTGCTTCTCTGCAGAGCTGCTCTCCAGCAGGTCAGCCCCCAGCCTGTGCTGGTGCCTGAGTTGTTCCTCCCCAGGAGCAGGAGCCTGCACTTGCCTTTGTGAAATTCAGGTGGTTCTTCCCTGCCCCTCTCTCCAGCCTGTGGAGGCCCTTCTGAAGGGCTGCACAGCCCCTGGGGTGTGGCCTCTCCTCCCAGCTTTGTGTCACCAGCGAACGTGCTGAGGAGGCATCTGCTCCTTCATGCAGCTCATTGATAAATAACTTGAAAATACTGGGCCCAGTTTGAACCCTGGGGGACACCACCAGTGACAATCCTCCAACTTTGCGCTGTAGAAGCAAATGTAGAACCTTCCTGAGAATCACAGGAGACTAAGCCAGGCTTTCCTGACTTGGACAGAGGAGAACTTCTTAACACTTCTTGGTGGAAGAGACAAAAAAAAAGGCTAAAGAATGGTGAGTTTGTTAAAGCTAAAATGGAAAGTTATTAAAAGAAAAGTGAAAATGCATATCACTAATAAAAATCTGGCTGAAAAGTTGTATTGAAGGACAGCACAGAAAAAAATCATGATACCAATTCATAATACATCATGCAAGTATTTTTAATGAACTTTTTTTTAGTCCATAGCTCAAATCCTGACATTTATTATTTCAATGATTTCAGATGCTCTTTCCAGGATTTCTGTGAAAAAAAAGAAAGCCATTTTCAAACCCTGAAACAAATTGGCTCCTATATGTAAGTTTAAATTATCCATCACCCTGAAGGAGGATTCAAGCAAAATCGAAGGCCATCGTGATGAATAATCAAGGTAAATTTGTCACATTTTTTACTGCACTGCATACTTCCAGAGTTTCATAAAAAGATCCACATAATTAGTTTAGCTTACCAGGAAAAAAAAAGTTGAATGACAAGGTCAGGCTCTTGCCCTTTCAGTAAATTAGAGAAGATTGCCATAAATTGCATAATATAATGAAACACCAATTTGCATATTTGCTGCTATATTAAAAGGGATCAGTTTTAGCTCGCAAAGCAGAACAAATAAAAACATGCATTTTAATAACTCAAATTACTCCCAGGAAGTGACCCTCAGCAGAAAGCCTGATTATCACTACTTAATTAGAAGCCTTGGAAATCTAAATCCTCCTTTAAATCCTATTCTGTGTACAGTGAAAGATGAAGCCGTGAGTTTTGTCTTAGATTCAATATTTACTCTTTACTAATATGTTTGCAGGGGAGACTTTCCAAGCATTATGAAGACATGCAAAAAAATTAATATTCAAAGAAAGAGTGCATAAAACCTGTGTTGGCTTGCAGGTGCAAAGCAATTAACAAGCTGGCATTTGCAGTACTTTTAATTAATTAATTAAAAATTCAAAGCTGACTTTCATTTCTTTAAATGTTTGAACATTTTATCCATCAATAATGAACCACTACTTACTGCTGTGCTACAACAGCTGGTAAATGAAAAACTTAGTCCAACACTGTAAAAAAAGTGCACAGGAATTTCACATTTTGCTTTCTCCTTGCAATTTAAAAATGCACTAGATTATGAAACTCTGTATGATGTGGAGGTGGACCTTGTGTGTCTGCTTAGCTGTAAAAATAAATTGCATTCTGTATTACAGTTCAATCTAGAACAGGAATTAAAATCAAAGTTTCAAAATAAAATGTATTTCAGTTTAAATTTTAATTTGACTTGAAAAAATTAATTCTGTCTGCTTTGGGAAGTCAAGAGATTTTTCTCAAGAATAAAGTGTTCTGCCCTAATCTTGAAAGGTTAAAATTATACTATAAAACGAGATCTGGAGTAATTTCTAAATGGTTGCAAATAATAAATAGTCATAAAAAGATGCTGCTATTAAATTTGCAGGTTGCTATCACTTGAGTGAAAAATGCATTGTTTTCAGCAGAAATAATTTGATCAGTATGTATTTAAAAGACACTATCATTAATATACTTTAATTAAAACATAAATACTACATTGCTACCTCACTAGGCATTCACTCAGCTGGAACTAACTGTATTTGCTTAATCTACAATTTTAGATGTATTAGCAAAAATAAATGTTGGTGAATGTAAGAGCCTGATTACATATCTTGGGTAAATTGGTGATAATGAGTCAAGAGACTTTGTGTTCATTCACATATATTAGAATAAGAATCATTATGAAATTAAAGCTAAGATTAATCCTGCTAATGACACCATGGAGCATCTGGGAATAAGATAACCCAGATGTCAAATTCACTGTGATACTGTGCTGCTATTTGATAGAGTAACCCCTTGAAGTGTTCTTCTAAGGCAGCTAGCTGGTACCCCACAGTCCCAGCACTTGAAATGCAAATGAGTGACAAGATAGACTAATAATGAGAGCAGATTCTAGCAGTAAGGAAAATGAATTAATTAAAAAAAAAATCTGAACCACTGATAAGAACAAGCAGCAGGCAACCCAATGTCCTCAATTAGGGTGGATGACATCTGCAGTGTATTTCTCTCTAATAAAGCCCTCACTCTGTATTCCAAAGCACACGATTCTAACACTGTTAACATTTTAATGTCTTGGGCGTGCATGGTAACATTAATTACAAGATGATTTGGATGACTTCTGAATCTCTTTTATGTCTTCCACTGAGTAAAAATCTGAGTTGCAGCTTTGATATCATAAATAAAATGTAGAGACCTGCCAAGCATTAAAGCTCTCCTGAAGTAACTCAGATCTGCTAAGTTACATTAAACCTTTATAGCTAAGTAAAGAGCATTCTCTATGAATTTAAAGAGGGTCAGTGTCTATACATTTTAATGGCAAAGCTTTACACATCTCCAGCATTTTTCTTTAGACTGCAGCTGTTGTTGTTTTTAATTACTAATGAATTTAATCTAATGTTTTGTTGAGCTCAATTTACCTTCTCCATAGCATTTGTTCAGAAACTCACACCAGGATTAAACGACTTGCTTCCTAATTTCCCCAACCCTCACTCTTCTCTTCCTGCTAACTGCTCTGCTCCTTGTCTGGAAAGAGCAATTGATAGCACAAACACTCCCAAAACAAGACAAAGATTATCTCCAGCTGAAAAAAGCCACACTTAACTGTAGCACAAGCATCAGTGAGCAAACCAAGAGCAATCCAGGATCTCCATGGGCTTTTCTGAGTCACACTGAAACATAGTGGGACTCCATCTCCCTTGCAGTTAGGCACACCAACCACCCACTGCACTGCCATCAGCAGCAGCTGTGTAAATACACTCAGTGCAGTGGGGAAAATGAACAAGGACAACTTTTGTGGAGGGAAGAGACACAGTGCCCCTGGTTCTGCACTGCCCCGAGTCTTCTGTTCGTCAGCACAGTAAAAGTGAGGAGAAAGCTTTTCACACAGTTTCATAGCCCACTTCATGGCAGTGTAAATGCAAGGAGCAAAGCCATGCAGAATGGAGCTTTCATTTTCTAAATGGATGCCTGAAGCAATGAACTTGCACTAGAGTTTGGGTGGCTGAGTCAAGATGCCCAACCTTCTTGCAGTTTCACTTGGAGAACTTGTCTTAAAACTTCACTCTGCCATAAGTAATGATACACAGTTCAGTAAGAGCTTTCTGAGAAACATTGCTGTAGGAAAGGCTTATAAACATTTGAAAACTACCATTTCTTTGGGGCAAATGAGAAAATGCAAACATCTTCATCTCTTCTCTGAGACAGGGACACATGTTGACCAGTGTCTTCATGCCAAAGGTATAAGATTCAAATTGAGTCATTTCCACACATAATTTGCAAGAAAAATAAATAGCAATATGTCAATCCAGAGTTAAGATTTGTGATCATGAGATTTGTGATGAGAAGCCACTTAAACCATTTCACATTGTTACAAACTTTTTCCCTCAGCATCTTCCACCTGTGCCCTTTTCTGATGACATTTCTGGACACCACCACTAGTCTGTCTCCTGCTTCTGTTGGGTTCCACACACATACACGCTTCCCTGTCTTGCTCACCTATATATGTAACCACATGCACCTTTTTCTTACTGTGTCCCCCTCCTCCCCAAATACATTGATAAGAGACATTTACTAGTCCAATTAATTTTTTTTATAAGTCTGAGACAAGATAATTGAAGAGAAAGTAAGAGGAAAGCAAACTGGCCTTGGGATCTCTGCCTTCAAATATATTTTTGGTGCATTTTAGAGGGTAATTTATACAAAATCTCATTTAATGCAGATGTTCTTTCATATTTCAACTTTCACAGCCTCAAAAATTAATGAAGCACTGAGAAATTTCAGAGAATGTCTTGATGTTAATAATTTTTAAAACCTTTTTCTAAGGAGCACGGATAATAATTTCTACCATTATTTTGTTGCAGTAGATTTTGTCATCCGGGGGAGCCAGCTCCTGGCACAGTCATGCTCTCTCTCTACCACAAATTTTTGGGGGGCAGAGGAATTTATTATTCAGAATTGAAAATATTTTTGTTGATATAATAAAAAAAAAGTGTACCCTTTTAGATCCATCAGCCCACGATCTGCTCAGTCAGGAATGTAATTCACATAAAGTTGCATCAAAGGCAGAGACTCTTTCCCCTGGACAAAGATTTGACAGTACTCACATTTTCAGACTTTTAATGACATTCCACAGCCCTGTGGATTTTCTTTTCAGTTCTGCCTTTTAGCTTGTATTGGTTGTTCTCCTCTCAGCATCTCTAGATCTGCTGCAGAGGACTTGTGAAGATGGAATAATCCACCCATATCCTGAGCCATTCAGAGAACTGAAAATTTTGCTCAAGCACCCCCAAAATTAGGTTAAAAGAAAGAATTCAGCATGTCTATAACTATAAGTAAATCTGTAACTATCAGCTCTAGTTATTGGAATGTATGTGCAACTAGAAGCATGGATTATTCAAAAAATATTGTATTGCACATTCACAAGATGAAAGTACAAACTGCAAGTCATCCTCATCTGCTGTCCTTGATACCTGTCATGTCCTTGTTAGTGGTCTTTGCTAAGAGACAAAGACTGAGCTTGTCCCAGGCTACATCACTTATCCTAATAATCAGCATCTTAATGACCATTCCAAGTGGCTTTTGAGCAGAAGACTAAGCACCCACTGTCTAAGCACCCTTCCATTTTCTGGAGAAGCTGTCTCCTCCTAAAAACTGCTTTGCATCCTGCTCTGCCTCTTTACTTCACCCTGCTCACCCCTGCAATGACCTGGCAGTGAGCTGGAGGCACGAGAGTCTCCTCAGCTTTCATTCCTTGGAGCTGGCTTGCTAGGATGCCTTTACAGAGCACTGCATGCAAGCTGCACGTGTTTCATCACAATCTGCACTAAACCCAAAATTTCAGCTGAGTTTTAAAACCCCATAAGCCTGTGTCTCTCCTCTGACAGTAACTAGCAGATCTGTTCCTTTGAGTTTTTGTTAGAAAATAGCATGGTGCACCTCCTTGCAAGAACATGGAGTAATTGCATAACCACTGGAGCTTTTTAAAATTTATAATATAAGCTTCATTATAGGAAAAAAATTAGGTATGCATAAAATGTGGCTTTTTAAATAGCTGAAATGCTTGTAATGTAACCACAGGGACAAACTAGAGACCCAGAGGGGGAAGACCATAGAAGAGTTAATAGAACTACCCCTTAAAAAGGTAACTGTTTTGTCTACACACCACCATTTTCACAGGTAGGTTTAGCAAATTGCAAGACAGCAGGTTCCAAGAAAACTGTATAGGGAATTTCCAAGGCAAAAGTTTAAGTCACAGTTACACAGGTCTTGTCTTTCCCTGTGCTTGGGCAAAATTGCCATTAATATTAATGGCAGACAGGCATGCATGTAAAGGAGAGAAACCCCTAATTAGTGTCGTAGCACATGCAACATTCCTAACAGGGAAACCATTTTGTATGCCCTAATTGCACAAAATTGGCAACAAGTTACCGTATGCATCTGTATCAAAGGCTACAGAAGCTCATGAATTCTCCAGTGGTAGGAAAACGTGCCCATACTGCAGAGTTTGGGTGACAAAAGCAGTCTGTCTGTGTGTTATTCTTACAACCTCTGCTACCTAGCAAAGGTAGCCCTCCAGGGGTTCCTCACTCGCCAGGGCGAGTGCTTCATGTCTCAGAGGGTAAGCACAAGTACCTGGGTTTTCCATCAAGGCAGAGATATTTTTCAGCTTTTTTTTACTTAAACAGTTCTGACTGATCAATCTGTGCTGATATGGAGATATTACAAAACTGCACTAAGAACACTGCAGCTCACAAAAATATCAGAATTACACTGATCATATCAGAGAGTAGGGCCTTCTCCTTCTAATTTACAGGAATTTTCTTCATGTAATGCACTCTAAAAATCACAAGAAAGTCCATTTGGCTGCAGAAAGATGTTCAAAGTCCCCATCATGCACACTATGATTTCCACTAAATACAAAGCATTACAATTTCTGCAAAAATATTTCAGAACTCTTCTCACTTTTAAGTCAAAGCCAATATTTTTTCTAAGTAAAACAAGTCAATTTTATCTGCAGGCAAAGTGGTTAAGTAGAATTCTATGAGCAGCAATGTTGTGATGATGTTTTTACAGAGAAAAGCCCTACATTCTTATAATATCTACCTTTTTAGATTTTAAAATCTTCAAATATGCATTTTTAAGCATCTATGTTTTTCCCTCCTAAAACCATCAGGACAAGCAGTTCCTCAAGTAACTCAGTTGACTTCTCACTAATGCAATAGACTACATTTTTGCTCCAGAGATTCAGACACAGAAAAATATCTTATTCAACATTTTTTAATTTTTAAACTGGAGAAAGGAAATACTGTGCAAAACACTTTCACCTAAATACTTAATTGGAAGTCAACATAAATAGAAGACTGGCATCAACCTACTTAACGAGAAGCATGACTGACTCACTTGATATTTTCTTCACTTAATATAGAAGTTTCTTTCAAAAAACAGATTCCTTTTTGTTTGCTACCCTTTTTTTTTTTTTCCCCTTTTAAGCAGTAATCTTCATTCTTCTGAAACCAAAACCTGGATGTGACCAAAACAAAATCTAAGAATGCAAACATTTCACCATCTAGGAGCTCAGGTAGCAAGAACATATCCACTTCACCAATTACAGTAACACAAATCTGCCCATGTTATATTTCTGGATAGATTATTTGGCTCTTAATACCCAGCTTGGATGAGTTTAATGTTTCCCTGGCTGGTCTACTGTCATGCCCATCTGTCAGAGTGGCATATAGCCCATTCACAAGGTAGAATGCCAGTTTCAACCAGAGCATGGATACTAACCAAAGACCAGTTTAGGAGGAAAGCCTATTGGACACAGCTAATGACACCTTATTTACAGAGATCCTCCTGGTGTCAAGCCGTGCCAAATTAAGAACACATGCTACATTACAAGGATCACATCTGTTAACAAATATTGGCACTTTGTCACTGGCATCTGCCTCTTTTGTTAATCCTCTTCAGTAGTGAAAAGGCTGCCTCAGAAGAAGAGGTGTTGAGGCCTCATCATACCACTATAATCACAGATTTTACTCATCAAGCATTTCCCAGTAACAGGCCAAAGTTTGTCAGCATTACCTCTGCATGCATCTCTTCCAGCAGTAGGCGATGCCCTGTGAAATTATAGAATTAGAATACTGATTCAAATGACCTTTTTCCATGCCTTTGAGGGTTTACTAAACCTATTGTCATCTTGTCAGCAAAAAGAACAACATGATTGTAAAGTAATTTAAGTAATTAAAAAGTAGAGAAATTACTGTTGTATATTCTTTGTACAGCTGATTTTGCAATCTAAATAAAATATTGAATTAAATACCTCAGCCCAAATAAAAAACAAAACCAGTGAGTACCAAGCAATGATGTTCAACTTGATGGTTTTGGGGACTTCTTTGCACTTTAATTTAAGGCTTTGGGGGTCTTTTTGGTTTGGTTTGTTTTTTCAAACTGAACAGTATGGATGTGTCAAGGCATGGACAGCACAGGCCAGTACAAAAAAGACCTCTGTGCTGAAGGCATGCATCTATGCAATTTCCAAGTTAAGAATATTTCCAGTTTCCACCACAAGAACAGTGAGCAGTTTGCCATGAGTCATGGCACAGATATTTAGTCCAGAAGCTGCCAGTCCTTGCCAGCAGTCTCAGCAGTGCTCTGTGTGGGAGGGGAGGTGGGCTGGCTGTCCATCCAAGCAAGTGGAATATCAGCAGTAGGGACTCCTCCCTTTGGAGAGCTGTTGCAAACATCCAATTTTGCTGGATGGAACTCAAAGGGATCTGCACTCCTAGCAAGCCTCTCCCTTCCCCTTAGTCCAGGACAGAGACAACAGAAAGGCATGAGAGATATCACATGAGGTTGAGACTGAGAGAATGCAACTGGTTCCTGGCTTCTAGGGTAGAGAGGAAACCAGTCACAGGGATCACCACTATTCAAGGCTGGTGCAAAAGCATCGTATGCAGCAGAAGCAGGACACTTGTACTAACCTGCTTTCAGGTACCTCACCTTGGTGAAGAGACCAGGATTTTATTCTCTTTGCTTTGCTGAGATGTAATTGCCTGGCTGACCACATTGCATCAACTATGGGTAATTTACAGTAGGATGGGAAGCTCTTGGACTGAACTAATTGATAACAAGCTACTTGCACTAAGTTACCTTAAAGGACGAGACACATTTTCCTGGAAAGACAAGAGGAACATCAGTCCTGAAGAATCTCTTTGTGTTGCCTCTGGAAAGAAGAAACTATATTTAGACCCTTCTAGGACACCAAAGGTCTGGGAATAGGATGATGCTGTTTGGAACAAAATGAAGTGTTTTCACTCCTTCATCTGATGCAGCTATTGTTCAATAAATCTCTGTCCAAGAAGGACCACTAAGTACTACTACATAGTTCACATGATCTTTGGTACCAAGAGATCTGGCTCTGGCTCTTTTCCCTGTGCAGAGTTTCCTCTGGCCACTCTATTCTTTCAGTGACACCAACCAACCATAGCAGGTAGGATCAGTACTGTGAGCTGGCTGAATTACAGCACAGCTCATGGAGTAAGCACAGTGTTCCTCAGCAAGCATTGGTAATAAAGATGGTACAAAACTTCAGTCTTCCTGTGCTATTAGAACAGCTCTGCCCCATCTCTCACCACTAAGTGATGGTCTCTGTGGAGGTTCAATGGCAGGCTTCAAAGTGAACTGACATGATTATTAATTTAAAATGAAATGAAGACACAGGGCTGTGTGCCTGTGCCTTTGGTGTATGTGGAGAAACCACTCTCTCCTAACACCACGAGACAGACGTTTCTTATACGCTCTTACCACGATTAAAAGGTAAAGTAAATGGTTTGTTTTCTTTCTGCTGTTGGATGAAGACCACTCAAACCCCGAGCTGATTTTGCTCTTTATTGGCACCACAGCTTTTCACTCACCAGGCAGCAACAGTTTAACCAGTCAGGATATACGAAAATAGACTGAAGTTTTTGTTGAATGGTCACGGGAAGCTACAGTTACCAGGGATGTAGGGATGCTACAGATGGTTCCTTCCTCTTCCTTTATTGTGGCAGGTCTTGAGCAGAGACATCACGTGACCAGATAGAAATATGCAATTGGGACAGAAGACAAAAATATCTTACATTGTGCATAAATAAGGTAAGCTCTCTAAACATCTCTAAGCCATTTGTCAGACCACAGACCTGCAAAGCTTCAAGACAAACAGGCACATATTGAGAGGTATTTAACAACAGTTAAAAAATAAAAACTAAACAAAAATCCACCATTAAGAACAAAAAAAACCAGATTTGCCTTGAAGAACTGAATAAAGTCTGTCTTGTGATGATCTATTCCAGCAAAAAGTAACACATATATGATGATACAAACATCACTTGGCCGTTGATTTATTTTGCTCAAATAGTCTTGAAGCACCAAATGACATTTGTGATAATGTCATAGGGGGAAAATATTTAGCTGCCTCCTGGATTTACCTGGAATGTGAAAGATGTAATTCTTATGATAACGATAATGATATTCCATTTATACATCTCATGCTATCCAAATTAATTCTTCTGGTTTTCTAACTACACAGGAATATCTGTAACCATAAAGCTACAGTCAGTACTGGAGACTAACAGCTTAAAATAGGAAATCAGAATTTCACCCACTCAGCATCCAGCATCTGAACCACAAGAGGGGCAATGAGATTAACCACAGCTCAGGTCCTGAGCTGGGAGGCTCCCTAGCATGTTTATTGCAGGCTGAGTACACACATCCTCAGGATCAGGCTTTCCCCTTGCCTGTGCAGACAGCAATCCTGGCAAAGATGTCATTTACAAAGAGTTCACCTGAGTCAACGCCACTTAACCTGGTAAGAAAGAGAAGTCTATTAAACCAGAAGAGCTTTCCCCAGCAGCATAATGGTTCCAGTACAAACCCTGGTCATGTCTGCTTCCTGTTCACAGGGAAAACATTGGCATCACTGTTAATAGTGACTTATGTGGCTGTGGAGTCCAGGTTACACCCCTTCATTTTAGACACATGCAGATGATATGTCTTATCACTCAAATGCTTTCTCTAGAGGATGCATATCTCCAGAAGGCATTTCAAATCTTAGGTCAGTTAAACTGTCCTTTTTAACAATCTCTCCCTCCCCCACAACTAGAAAGCCAAGGGTGATGTAGTGTCCTCGAATAGATCCCTAATGCTTGGTGGCAGAAGTCACTTTTCATTTGATGCCCCTAGTTCAGAGAAGCAAAATGGCATTTCTTGGCTAGTGATGAATCAGAAAATACCTGTTTATCTAACCTTAAATGCCAAATCACACCTCTTCAAGGGTTCCTGTCTGATCAGCCAGGCCAGGTAGGCTGCCTCCTGGCCATCTGCATCCCTGGCCCTGTGGAGGCTGCATGGAGCTGTTGGCCTGTCCAAGATAGCTGGAAGCCCTGGCAAAGCCAGGGTGAAGCCTTGCAAACAATTGAGAACCAACATCAGCACAAGAGAAGGTTTTGCCTCTAGTACCATGACAGGACTCCACAGGTGCCCATCCATACAGATCTACTGAGACTCTGCAGCAACAAGAGATTTTTGTGGAATAAAACACTAATGCTGAGACGACTGCTTGAAAATCAGTAGTAATAAAAAAAAATAAAAGAGAAGGGCTAATAGACAAGTGAACCTAATCATGTTTTATTCTTTTGCAATAATATAAAATTTAAAATATTAATTTATGTACATTTAAAAGGCTAAGGATAGAAGATAGGGCTGCAGGGTGCAATTTCTGCAAACCTGAAATAATATATCCATCTCACACCAATTCATATTTATTACTGGAATAAATCCTTAAATTTCTTTCAAAAATCCTCATCAACCCAAACATTGTTCCAGGCCCCAGACCAACAAACAGATCTGAAAACTTCTGTCAGCAAACGCTGTTAAAGTGTTATTAAAGTGATCTGCATGTGTTTTCCTCGCTTCTCAGGATCCCGCTTTTGTACATTTTATCAAATGCTGCCCTCTAGTGAACTTCTGCCTTCCAGAGACGTGCAGACCGCAGCAGTTGAACGGTCTAAATGAGAAACTTAATTAAAATAACCGAAGTGCACACCACTCGAGACAAAGGAATCAAAAGAGATGTCTGATTCATTAGTAGAAATTCTTACATTGTTCTATCTTTTCTGGTGCTTTTTTCTCCATTACTATTTTATAAGCATCTGAGTTAAGTGCATTTAGCCTTTACTATGTATTCTGTACCCTCCATATCTCCAGCACTTTGCTGTCAGACATTTGGATTTCATATGTTCAGTTTTCAAAATATGTTTCACCATTCTTGAGACTCTCCAACATCATACAGGTAAGCCTGTTCAGAGTTAAATTCTGAACCTTAAATTAGCCTGCAAGACAGCAGAGTTCAAAGGCATTGTATAGAAACAAACGTGTAAGGGAACAAAAATAACAGTGAAAAATGTCTACCACTATGTCTGATTCATATTATTCTTTCTCCTTTTCCCTTGAAAGGGATATCTCCCATACTTCACTTGCTTACACAAAATTTAAGCTTCTGCTTCCTACCCATTGATGAAAAGAACTGCACTGACAGACTCAGAAAAAAAGAATGGAATTCTCATAAACCATAGGCCTAATTTAAAAAACAAAACAAAAACAATGCATACTACATCTCTCCAGCTCCCACAATAACAAGCATTTAATAGATTCCAACCTGTCAACATTTACACTAGCTCAATATTTTAGTAGTATTGGTTTTATTTCCCCATCAAGTAGTAATATCACTCATTAAGGTAGACTTAGTTGCCTTATAGTTTATGAGTAGCATTTAAGTCGAGGGGTTTGTTTTTCATGGGATAATTTTCTTTTAAGTGCACACCGGTAATATGCTCCAATTCTCAGCTTTCCTCCTTTTGCATATTGCATATGCTAAGTAAGTTTTTTCAGCAATAAAATCACAACCCACTACTTATCACTGCAGTCCAAAACTCCACATGTAACAGGGTCATAAGGAAGCATTTCTTTAAGATTGTGCCTCCTAGTATTTTCTTGAAAAATAGAACACTTGTGTTTTATTAGAGGTACATGAAATAAAACATGTAACATTAAAAACTACCTTTCCAGTCACTGCTACCAAATAGATATTCTGTCCACTACAGTGGTAGGCAGTCATGTGAATTAGTTTGAAGCCTCATCCTCCAATCCATCTTGGAGATATATCGATTCATAAGGTGGGAGGTATCAGCATTCTGTGCATGGGAAATAGCCAAATCTTGGCAGCTGCTTGACTTTTTTTTCTTCCAGAATACCAGCATGCTGAAAGTTTTTACTGCAAAGGAAAAACAATGACAAAGAATGGCAGGTCTTCAGAAGAATTGGCAAATCTAAGGGCATCCAGTTCCAGGTGGCCACTCCCATACAGCTTTGGGAGATCTGTCTTTTAGAAGATGCTTAGCACTTACCTCTTTAAAAATAGGCTCTTTTCAAGCTTCTCAGATGAAATACTACCCAACAGAGATGCATGGTGGCACAGCACATTTTTGAAACTGCTGGTGTGGCAGCTTTGATTTTAGCTTTATATCTACATCTGAAAAAGCCAGGAATGATAAAAAAACCCCCAAACAACAGAAACAACAAACTGGGAGAAATACAGGAAAAATTATATTTAAGAAAATAGAAAATTCAGCTTTTTGTTCAAACTATTTCAAGCAAAATATACACCACTATCATGTAAAAAATCCGCTACGTGTGTCAAAATCCAGGCTTTATATAATGCAAATATCTGTGGAAGGTAATGCACAAAAATGCAGCACTGGCAGTGACTGTTCATTCGTAACCATCATGGGCCACTCAGTCCTTAGACCTCTGATGTGATTGTGTTAAAGGGATTTTTCAGGAGGGTATGCAGGAACTCGACTGCATGACTGGAATAAAAGCAGGAAACAAAAGCCAAAAGATAGCCCAAAATACTATCCAAATGCATAAAGTTTCAATAATCTGTTTTATGTTTCTGTAAGAGTGCAGAGCAAGTGTAGGAATCATTTTCAGTTTTGGCAGGAGACTGCCTTCTCCTTTCTTTCATCCTGCCTTCTAGGCAACGAGAGAGCCCTCAGTAACACTCCTGCCTCAAATGCCAGTTTGCTCACTCTGCAGTGAACGTGAGTGTGACCAGGATTCAGGGACAAAGATGGCTGGATGGATCATTAGCTTTGCTTGGTAAAGGCCTAGTGCTGGCAGGGAGAGCAAAGAAAAAACTGATCCATTGCTCCCCAAACACCCACTAAAAGGAACCTATAGACTGCTCTGTAGGCTTAAACAGACTTAATTATGGCATAGGGAGATGAATCAACTCCATAATTTGTGCAACGTGGAACGTACTGGCATCCCACACAATGATGAAATTCTGAGTAAACAGGACTTTGCTCTTGCAGAAGGACTCCCAGCACTGTGTGTGGGATGCAGTGCAACAAGCCACTCACCCACCTGAGTGGCTGGGTACAACTTGAGCAACATAATATGCAAGGCAACTAATCCCTAGTGCCAGTTCTTGTGGTTTTATTCCAAATTACATCAGTTTTAGATAATTTCTTGCCTGTGGTTCTCTGTCAGCACAGAGGGGTCTTATGGAGACTGAATCAGTGCTGAAGTGAGGGCTTTGCTGGAAATGATTCTGCCCAGTTGGTGCAGCAGCTCGTTAAAATCTGCCTCCAGCGAGCTGCAGCCCCCTACCACTGCTCCTTCTGATACCCAAGCTGTGTCACTTACACAGAACTTCTGCTATTCCCCCCTGCCCAGCCAGGCATGGATCTGCCACTGCCCATGAAACTTAGTGTCATTAGTCTGACAGGGGGCCCTGGGCAGAACCACGGACCCAACTCCAGTGCTCACCCTCCTCCGAGAGCATGAGGAGCTGCAGAAAGAGCTGGAGAAAAGAGCTCTGCTCTTTTCTACACACTGTTTCCTAGCTGAGCAGCACAAAAATTAACATTCCCCTTAGTGCTGGGCTTCTGTGCTAGCTGGACAGCTGCTAACTCCATAACCTCCCTGCCCACCAAAACTTCATTGCAATTAGATTTTTCTTTCCTGAATGTTACCAGTTACAAGTTATGCCATTACTCCTAAAGCACAGTTCTTACCCCACAACCAAGCAATGAAATGCTTTGCGTGTTTCAAAGCAGCACACTACAACGAACACTGGATGCAGTTTAACCAACCTTGATCAACCCACAGCCATAAGTAGATTGATCTTTCTAAAAATTTCCATGAGAAGAGTGTCAAAAGGAACATTTCTCCACCTGCACAAAGACAACTTCCATCCTGACAGCTCTGCAGCACAATCCAAATGAGGTTGAAGGAACTGTGTTCCTCCAAGTTCTATTGGGCACCGAAATCACACATCCCAGGTCTGTCACATTTACTCAAGACTCCTTAACTAATCTGTATTCCTGTAAATACTGGAGATAGAACTTCCTAATCCACATGAGAAGAGAGAAGTCAAGTCAGGGGTTAAATTTTATCTCCCAATTATATGGATTAGAAATCCAAAGTAAATCAAGAATTATTTTGCATATACCATTTCCAAAGTTTGGCAGTAGAATTGCCCAAATTATTCCATTAGCTAGTCAAAAAACTTCATCATCCCTCCTTGTTTAAGGTGGATTTTCAGTAATGGCACAGGTAGTCAAGCACCTTATACAATTCATTGCTGACCCTATGCTTCACATTGGCTGCTCTGCTGTCTGTTGCCTGCTGTTGACAGTGAAAATCCATGATCCACCTTCCAACTGGCAGCATTCTGGCAGGCCTCAGACACACTTGGCATATTTAGGAGCAGCATGCCTTCCATGAGTTGGGGTCATATGCTTTTCCTCCCCTTAATGTACACAGGTAGATGGTTAAACTCGATTTGGACTAGGCTTTAGGTTGCAAAGATGAAATGTATTTGTGCATCGTACGGATGCTTACAAAACACAGCTATTGAAGTAATATAAAATC
Source organism: Urocynchramus pylzowi (assembly GCA_013397555.1). Classification (NCBI taxonomy): domain Eukaryota; kingdom Metazoa; phylum Chordata; class Aves; order Passeriformes; family Fringillidae; genus Urocynchramus; species Urocynchramus pylzowi. Next base: position 1,505,825 of record VZRH01001290.1, on the reverse strand, counting down.
TCTGCACAAAGTCTTTTTCTCCTGCAAAATGATACTTAGGTAATATTCATGCAAAAATATCTATTGGGGTAAATACTAAGACAGTAAAATCATCACTATGAAATAGGTATCAAATGGAGTACTGTCTCCTACTTCCCCTTCAAAGAGTGACAAAAGTCCCTTGATTGCAGTTGAAGAAACGTCGTGCCAAATATATTGTCCTGTTAGCATTTTGCAATTAAAAAGCATTAAAATAATACAAAAAGAGCAATTAAATCTTATTACAGACTGTTTTGGCTTTGCTTATTAGTTTCCATTGTTTTCTGAGACCTATTATGAAAATTACATGTATGTTGGCTGTTGACTCACTTTTACCAAAGAAAAACACTGATTTGTTTGAAAATTTACTTAAGAAAATGCTCCCAGGTTAAGACCTTGTATGCCAAGTTTCAGCCCAGAGTGAATTTTTATGACCGAGTTATAAACCTTTGAAAATAAGAAACTAATACTGCAAGGATTTAAAATAATAGAAAATGTTTCACATAATATAAATCTATAAGCAGAGCATTATATTTAAGTCTTAATATCTACATAGTTGGATTATCTTATATCTTGACAATCATACTAAGTAATCTTGCCTCCTTTCCCCTTCTTCTGATTCAGAGTTTCATTCTTATGCATTAACAATGCTCTGGGCCATAAAATACTGTATTAATATTAGTTTGTCACAGTAGACTAAATTTAGAACAACTCATTAATATGGGAGAGTAAAAGGCATTCTGCCAGGAGTGTGAGTGACTCTACAAGCTCTTAAGGCTATAAGTTATGCAGATATGCCACTTGAACTAGAGAGCTAGCAATTCCTTTTGTTATTAATAAGAGATTCTATTAGTTGAAGCCATTTCTATTTCTAATTAAGAAATGTGGAAAAAGGCAATTTTACCATTGGATGTATCTCTGATGTGTAGCCAGAAAAAGCCACACGCCATCTTTCTCTGCTTTCTGGTCAGATAGGATTAGTGGCACATGCACAGAATGAATTTTCCCCTGCAGTACACAGGAAAAAAACAAATGTACCATAGTATTTTCTTTGGTACAATCATAATCTGTGCATCAGGAAGAAAGTCCAGCAACCAGAGTGGTTTCAAAACAGATCTGATAATGTTTGAACTGCCCCAGTGAAGAAAGTTTTCATTTTTCACAAATACAGTCTTTCATTCGTATAGTTTCATGCCAGTAATGCCTTCTCAAAGGTTGTCAAATATTAATTTTTTTAAATTTAGTCCCTTGCTAAGCTACAAATATTCATGTTTAACACCAAGTAGCAGTTCAGGGGCTGACAACAGTATGTACCTTTTGAATGATGCATAGAAAGCAGCAGTTAGCACAAAGACAAAGCCACCAGATTGGTCTCAGGGAAACCCAGTGTCTGAATTTTTCATGATTCCTCCAGCACTTAAAGAATAAGAAACTGGCTACTACTGTTGGGAGATCAGCGTTGTGAAGGTCAGAGCCCAAAAACATGCAAGTGAAACAGGTTTTGCCTGGGGAAAGTGAAAAGGGATTTAAGCTGCTTAAGAGAATTATAAAGAGTTTTTTAATGCATTTTACAAACACTGTGGTAGCAAAACAATAGCTATAAAAATGAGGAGAATCATATCCACCTACCATTCATTGCTTGTAAGTCACAAAAGACAGAGCAAAGACCTTTTCTTTATGTCTGAAGGCTTAAAGCTTCCAGAGATGATTCTTTTACTTATAGACTCCTATTACCTTTCTTTTCCCTTTTAAGAACTGCAGCTACTTCAGATGAAAATTTATAAATAGGAATTGTAAAATAAGTTCAGTAATTTATCTATGCTTAAAAATGCAGTGAAGTGATGTCTTCATTACCCCTCAGCCCAGTGTCTTGTGTATCTGTTTATTTTCCATAGCAGACAAACTTTACTTGATCTCATAATTATTTCTAGAAAGTATAAATTGATTCCAGGGGGAAAAAAAAAAAAAAAAAAAAAAAAAAAAAAAAAAATCTTTTAAAAAAAAATTACGGTTTTAA
>VZRH01001290.1:1453500-1503749 GCA_013397555.1 Urocynchramus pylzowi | reverse complement strand
ATCTGTTTATTTTCCATAGCAGACAAACTTTACTTGATCTCATAATTATTTCTAGAAAGTATAAATTGATTCCAGGGGAAAAAAAAAAAAAAAAAAAAGAAAAATAACAGAAACTGCTTAGAAAAACATTACAGTGTTTAAGCAACTGATGGCTTCACCTGTCATCATCTAGTTAAGCTCTTAATGAGTTATTTTCTATTCTTGGTCACATCTGATTTTTTTTTTTTTTTTAATACAAGTCCCTTTGAACAGCTGGGAGTTACAGCATCCTTTGATCACAGTATTCTGAATTTTCAGTCAAAATGAGGACATTTTTGTCCTTACTTGGGCTATTTTTACAAGTCTATTTCCTCAAGTATGTTTTTGGACATTTCTTTGCAGGCATACAAGGAAGCAGAACAATTAATGTATACATTTTTACATAAATGTTTATAAATTTAGTAAAGGGAAAGAGCTTTGCCACAAGAAACCTCAGCTCTTTTGAAGGCAGTTTTCTAATGATGACCCTTGGCATGCTAGCCCACATGGGATTCCTCTGAGAAGAGTCTGATGAAAATTAGTCTATTCTCATTTCAAACAGAATTTTGCTGAAGTCCTGATCAGAGCATCAGCATGGAGTCCAGGGAGACAACACACGCTACTTGATTCACTCCACAGCCTCCCTCTCCTGGTAATTGTTGCAGGAACACATAGTGACAAGACTATAGGATGTGAGGGGTCTGGATGTACTCAGGCTGTTACTCTCTGTTTAAAGATTTAAACCATCAGGGTATGATAAGGCTTTTTGATGTTCATTGAACATGGAGCTTGGGTACAGAAGAAGGGGAAAGGGCTTCACCGGAAGGCAATCATCTTTCAGAGCCACAGTAAGACTGAGAGAGGTGGGAAAATCTCAGTCTCAGCATAGACATGGAACAAAGGGAGATGAAAGGGCTAGGGTGAAGAAGGGGCCAGATCTGGCTGTGAGGCAGAACTTGCACTAAAAGATAGTTCGATGCCTTAAAAAGCAGAAAAAACATTTAGTGTTCTTGCTCCATTAACATACACTTTTGGCTAAAATTTAACTATTCTGCAAATTTTTTTACAGTTTATGTTGACACTACGTTTAAACAATGCCTCTGGCTTATTTTGAAATTATTTAATGAATGTACTTTGTCAGATGAACATCATTTCCTAATTATACAGGAAAGTATTAAATGAAGAGCTGTTCTAAAGCGTGGATACGATCATTTCTTTCCTAAGGGACAAGCCTGGTGCCATACATTGCTGTGTACCGTGAGTGACTGGGGAGGGGAGTGCAGACACAGAAATTTTCCTTGTATTGACAAAGCAAGGCATCTTAAGACAAATGTGAAGAGGCATTACCATCACCAGGTAGGGCTGGTACAGCACCTTTTCATCATCCAGAAGAGAATGACTGTTTCTGAGGATAATTAAGGGCCTAATCCTGCACCATGAATGGTGATGAGCACTTTTGATTCTCATTAGCTTTAAAGGGAGATGAGAGGAATCAGTGGGTCACAGGATCAGGCTCTAAAATGAAAGAGAGATTTGAAGGAGTCATCTACACAATTTCATAGACTAGGAGGAAGAGAAAGGCAGTTTGATCTGAGCATCACTTGTATGCTCTGGGAGTTTCACTGCACCTCTGCTGTACAGCACGGTAATTTTGTAGGTCCAACAGGCATTTGCCAGCATTAGCTGCTCTGAAATAAGGGAGAAGGTAAAGGATTCACATAGAAAGCTGAGTGTTAAGCTGATCAAAGTTAGAGATACAGGGATTTATATGCACCTTTCTAGCTAAGAAACACTACCTGCTTTTTTATACTAATCTCAGTGGGCCAAATTTATCCTGATGTAACTCAAAGCATATCAGAAGAATTACTGCAGAGATAAAGCAGACCCAGTCTCCCTGTGATGTTATTTATAATCTGTATGTTTTGCTCTATAAGAGCATACATACTTGGAGGGTTGCCTAACTGCAGTCACTTACAAGGGTGTAAGAGTCTATTGACTTCAGCAAAGCTAATTCTGAGTTTGATGAAGGAGATTCACATCAAAGTAGTAACATGGACTATTCCTAAAAATCATTCCCATATATTCACTGATGTTCTTAACTTGGCATTAAGGGCTGCATTAATACTTACTTTAGGCTGTGCATTCCCCTTCAAATCTGAAGCCTGACATCCTTTCCCTAGCAGCTAAATGCCCTATATGCATCTATTGTGAAACTTGGTCCTGCAGAGTGTACTTACTGTGACCAGTCTGCTTCTGTGAAAATGCTTAGCACACATTTGGTTGGCCTTCAAATCTAAGGTTGGCGTTTTCAGAAGCATTTAAGAGACTCAGGCATGTAAATCCTACTGAAAGTCAGTGAGATGTCTTCCTAAATCAGCTGGGTTTCCTGAACACTAGATCCTGTTGTGCTTCTGTGAGAGTTGGCTGCCTCCCAGCTAAGGCTTTGAAAAGTCTAGCCAGCAAAAAAAAAAAAACCACTGACACAGAACCAACACAAAAAACCCCCAAAAGTTGTGTAAACTGAGTCTTTCCATGATCAGTCCAGTTAGACAATGGTAAGATATCTCAAAAACTATTACCCTCTATCCAGGACCCTCTCTAGATTTCATGAGGAAAGGGATGCCCTAGTTCATCCACAGATGCTCCATGTGACTGTCCAGACAAGGCCCACTGTATTGGCCTCCATGCTGGCCAACTTCCACTCAAAGAAACAAGACATTCTTTGCTTCCATTAACCAAAGGGGCCAAGCTTGGCCATCCTCTCCTATGAGGACTTGGTAGGAAACTTTTGGTTCATTCTGAAAAAGAAAGGATGTAAGTTTGCCTTCTGTCATTATTTTGAGCAGTGTTATATGAACAGCAAACCTGAAAACCTTGCAGGAAGCTACACATGAAACCAGGAGATGCTGCTGAGCCATTCAAGTCTCTATAGGCATATTTGATGTGGTGTTTGCATAATAGCAGTTGCAGGAAACAGAAGATGAAGAACAGTTTTTTGGTATTGTTTTTTTAAAGGCAAATGTATTCCCTTGCTTTCATTTTCTTTAGTTGCTGCCATACAACATATTCATCTGCAGCCATCAAAGAAATTATGCACAGAGCAGCAGCTCACCCAACCCCCTGTGGCTTCAGCCGACACTTTAGAAGCTGGGATTCAAAATGCAGTCCTAGACCATGGATATCCTAGTTCTGCCATACAGCACTCCTTCCTCAGACAAGTTAAAAATGCAGCTTTGTATGAGCTGACAACCAACAACACTGATGAGGACCAAAGTTTACATGATCCATTGCAGTCATCAGAGGTACAAAATTTATAGGAACGAAAAAAAAAAAAAGCCACAGTGATTTTTACAACTTCATCCCAAGGCTAAAGAAAGACACTACTAGAAGCACAAATTTAGCCTGATTTTTTGTGACACAGTCAATTGTTAAATAAATGGTATAACAGACACCTACTGCAAAAAGAACAAAAATTGCACCAGTTGCTTTTATGTTATCATACTTCTGTGTGCTCTCAAAAAACTTTCCCCAGAAAAATCAATAAAGCAGATTGTGCCCAGCAGTCCCCCATTACAGAATTAAATCCATATGCCAACAGAAAACAATGAAGAAAACAAAACTAACAAGGTATCCATTTGGCTTTGTTTGACTTTGCCTGCCAGAGAATAAAATGCAAGGCTGGGTGTAATTTAATGCAAACCTTGGCCTATCCTGGTCATGCATATGACTGACCCTCAGTGCAAGACCATCAATTTTCTATTAAAGATCAGAGAGTTGACATATCAAAGTCAACATCTAGCTGAATAACTGCAGTAACTTGATAATAATTCTTTTGTGGATTTCAGAGTGGCTTTTCGGTAAAGTATCAGAAAGGTAGCAGTTTTCAATCCTGACCCAACAAGATCTGAATATGAAATAAAGGATTTGAGCTTGATCTCCCCATGATGTGAAGATGAATGTTCTGGTAAATGTTAACTTAGTGCTCTGAATAGCTCAGTAATAGATGGGTTTAGGCAGTAATAGGTTTAAAATGTCAACTTATTGAATAATAATTTCATGTTGTACAAATACTACGTGTAAGAAGGGATTTGTTTTGCAAATTTTGAAATAAATGAATGGATTTATGATGTCCTTCACTGTTCTGTTCAGAATGTTATACAAGAACAAAAATTAGTTTTGCTTCAATAATATCCCTCATTGTTTCCCTGAATTATTCTGAGTGTGTGTCATAACTCACAAGTGTTGTTTTCTCCTGTTGTTTACCCTTAAGTACCTTGATGTGTGTTTTGGCCCCCAACAACAAACACAATTATTCATTGTGAAAATAAATAATAAGATAGGAAAAAAACCTTGACAAATTTTCCTTAAAATTCTGCTATCCAAGTTAAGGACAGTGTTAAAACATTTTTGCATCACTTATATCCAAACAATTCCTACTGACTCTTACTGAAGGAAGTTCTGAAGCAATGACAATCCAATGCTGTCTGACTGCTAACACATGGATGAAAGCATTCAAGCTGCTCCCTTTTTCATATCGTGCTATTTCAGCCATTGCCTTCCATCCAGGCACTGATGTTCAGCAACCTGTAAAGCATTGCTAACACACTTGGGAAGATGATGCCAAGCAATTGACCATATGGCATTTTGGAACAGAATAGCATTCTTGGGGCCTTTTTATTTTTTAAATATGCTTTTCTTTACTTCTTTCTCAGCTTGCTTCCATCTATGTACACTTTCACACTTAGGTAAGTGATTCTCATTTAGCTTACGTCAGTCTGAATCCACTATACTTGAATTGATACCAAATTACCAGGGGTTGAGTCCAAGAACTTGTATTTTTCTGACTGACCCTGAAATCCATTACTTGATGTTTAACTTATTAATCAAGAATCAAAGCTACAAACTGTGCCAAAACTGTTCAGAAACTCACTCTTTATGAATCAGGAGGACATGGGATAATGAGGAGGGTTAGCTAAGCTTAGTTATTCCTTCTACTTTCTCTCGATGAGTGCCAATAGAAAGAACCCATGCAGCTCAAAGCCCAGTCTTCCAGACCTGCTGGAAGAATGGCAGTTGCACCTGCTGTACTCAATTATTCCATGGCCTATTTTGCACAAATAGCTTCACGCATTCAAATTTATTTAAATCTCCCAAATAAGTGCAGGACTTTACATCACTGGGCAAATAACTCTGTCCCAATTTCAGAGTGAACTGGACTTCAGACACTCAAGTGATCAGAGCACACCTCAGTTAAGCATGATGCTGTTCTTTGCTTCTTGATCCCAAATTGTTGAGTAGAGTGGCCACAGGGATAAATATGTTTTATGTTTTAGCCCAGAACAAGCTGTAGTTTTGGGCAGCAATTCTATCTAAATTGTCCAAGCTGAAAGGACCAACAGCATGAATTCCTGAGAAGACATGTCCCAGTCACTCATTTGTGGAAGTGGTAGCTTAAAAGGTAGACCCTGCTGGGAGGCATAAAACTTGGGAGCATCCAGCTATTTCAATGGAACTGGCTGTGATACCATAAAACAAAAGGTGACAATTCCTGTACAAGATCAGACTGAAAGAAGAGAGGGGAGGCTAAACTGTGAAAAGCAATTCCTCACTCTCATACAAATATCTCGAAGAACAATGTAAGGATTACAGGAAATCATAAGCCAAGTAAACTGCTTTTTGGATAAGTATTTTCCGCTTACAAGGGTGCCCCAAGGCAAAAGTTGATCTTTAAACAGAATTTGATTTTAAGGGCAAATTTGCAATTATAATTAGCTGCAACAAGCAGACAAACCCAGAGGGAGGGCTGTGTTCAGGTCCTAAGTACAGATCCTCGTGGTCTGGCAGCATGATCAAGAGCCCCTGCCTCATCACCTACCCCCAGGAATGCCCTGCAGACAGCTCCTGGGCCATGCTGACACAGGGGCTCCTGCCCTCCTGGAAGGGAAAGAGACTGGAGCCAGAGATACTGGGTGGAAACAGGCACATAAATAAATTAAGCATTCCAAAGCTGATCACAGAGGGGATGTAAGCTCTCAAGGAAACCAGCAGCACAGAGTTATTTGAAAAGTTCCCAGGTTGAACTCCCAATTCATGCTTCAGCTTTGTCTGAAGTCCCTTTAGGTCAATGCATATGCACAGCACTGGGGAAAAGGAGGCAGCAGGCAGTGGAACACAACCAAAAACCCAAAAAACAAAATACAATAAAACAGCCCTGAGAGACTCAAAGAGGGGTCAGTTCTGAGAATACAACACAATTTTAGTCCAAGGTATGACAAGGTATACCATCAATTATGATTTTGCAAAGAACATCAAATGGGAAACACGTGGCAAAGTTCCACTCAGACATTATACATCACACAGACAACATGTTGTGTAGGTTAGGAGACATTATATATTAACCCAGTCATCACAACAGCACAAACCTCTAACAGTGAATGGCAAACTGGAATGCTAGGGGTTCCGAGAATTTTGTTTATCCTTGGCTGCCCATTGACTTTACTAACTGCTGTGAGCACAAATGAGCTTACATTTCATCCAAAATGATTGCATACATAGTAAAAGTTCAAAAGTAGACCATAAAAAAAAAATTTTAAAAAAAAGGAAAATTTAGCTTTTTTGACAAATACAGGAGCAAAAATACTTCTTCTCAAAATCTATACCTCCCTAATTTGATCCAAAAACTGTGATGGTTACAACTTTCCTCGGAGTTTTCAGTTTTTCAGTTTTTCTGTATTTCTTTAGAAATATAGAAGCATCACTAAAATCTCTCCTAATAGCACCATCCATGAAACCTTCTCTCCTGACTTCTCACCTGCTGGCTGTAACAGAGCAGTTTGGCCAGGGAACAAAAACTGGCTTCCAGAAGCTGTCACCATCTTTCATATAAAAACATAACTTGTAGGAGCACACAGCTTCCCTCAGGTCACTGGCTTGCAGGTACTGCCATTCCTGCCCACACGTTCAGATGAACCCTTCTTCCTCCACTTCACAAAAAAAACCCCAAAGGTTCAGATCTTCCACAGAAAGAGAGCTTAGCTGGTATTACTGGCAAAAGCAATAATAAAAATAAAGTAAAAGTTTCTCCTTCTTTCCTTAAACATATGAAAGTCGAGCTTCCAGACAGATAATATCACTGAATCAGGCTAGTGGGAGTGCTATGCCACAAGAAGCTAAACAGCTGAACCTGGAGCAGCTAGTGGGTGAACCTTAGGGCAGGACTGGTAAACAAACATGACTGATACTATCTAGAGTGGTCACATTAACCTCTGAAAAACCTTTGAATTCGGAAAGAGCTCATGCTCTAGCCAGTGCTTTCTGAGAGTCCAAGCAAAGGGCTTATAGTTAACTTGAGTACAAAGACTAAATGACCTGAAGCTTTCTCTTCAGGATTAAAGGAAGGCATGAAGGAGGTAGCTAGGTGCTAACAGTACCTGAGTGTTTTGCAGGAATATGCTCCCTGAGGCCAGAGACCGCTCTTGGAACTAACACTAAAGCTTGCACTATCTACAGAGAAAGTGATTTTAAGGCACGGTGCAGTTTCAGTACCCAAAAATCAATACTGCTCAAGTAATTTTGAGCCAAACTTAAGAAAATCTATCCCTTCACTGACAAAAACATCTGGACAGTGGGATCTGCTTGGAATAGGATCTTTCATATGGCAGTTCTGATAGTGTACCCAAAAAAAGACCCTAGAAGGAAGAAGAAAATCAAATTCACATCATCATGTTAGCTCCTTTATAGTTTTGTGCTTTCCCTAGGGTTCTGACTTCATTTTTTCATGTCAAAATGTGATTCTTTTCCTGTTAGCAAACAATTAATTTTCCAAGGACTAAAAAGGATACCCATCATGTTAGAAAATATTCAAAACAAAACCTCTTTAAAAAGCAGAGAAAAAGCTGTGTGTGTAAAACAGCAGCTCTGTGAGGCAGATAACATTTCTGGAGAATGCAGAATTTGGACCATGAACCTTTCCTGGCCATGTGCTATAACCTCCACCTACAGGTCTGGTTTGTGACAGAGCAGCCTGCCACTTGAAGGTTAGTTAGTATCCAGAGGCCTCCCTGTATTGTTTATATTACACATGCAAGTCCCATCCTTTGGCAGAATCTAACCTTTATTTTTTTTCCAGTCTTGAAAATAAAGCTTGTGTCAAGGGGTCAAGGCCTGCAGAGTCACCTTCCTCCCCTCTGCCTACCATATGCTGAGCCTAGGGGAGCACTGGGGAGAGCCAAGGATTTGCCCTTACAATGAGAAGCACCATAACAGCTGAAGGCTTGCCCCAAGGAAGTGCCTGTGTCATTACAAGTGTGAATTTGGGTACATCTGCCTCACCTCTAGCTCGGGGAAGTACAAGGCTGTAGCACTTAGCCTGCTTCTCTAAACAATCCATAGATATTGAACAGCATCCTTGATGGGATATGAAAAGCAGGTACCAAGAAATGCAGAGTTTATAGAGGATGCCACACAGCTACCAAAAGAGCATTCAGGATACAGAGGAACATAAATTGCACAGCTGAAATCAAGCTGTATTTTTAGCTGCAAACTTGTTAAACCCACATTCATATGCCTCCACCAAAATATTTCATTCTCTTTGATTAACAAATCTTTCTTAAATGAGGTTCAGTCCTACACAAATGTAAAATGGATGTGTGTTTTTTAAAGCACTGAAACTGATTTGCATTTCAGCACATCGATGTATCTATAGAACAACTTTAATAAAAAGGCTCAGCTCTTTCACATTATTTGGTCTGTGTGTTTGTTTTTCTGGTGCATATACAATTATCTTTAAAAATGTAGGCAAACCAGGGATCCATAGGTAATCTAAGAAGCACAACATTCATGCTTGTTTATATCTGTATTTTCATCTAGTACATATCCATGATTTATTTGCAAACAAATTAATTAATGTTTCAGCAGCTGTTTGCAGCCAGTCTGTGATCTAGTTTAAACAGAGATGACACTTTTTTTTATTCCACAGGGGCAATTTCAAGTACTCGTAGATTATATTCTTACTATCAGTCCAAATGATAAAAGAGTAGTGAATCCTGAAACAGCATAGCTGACTTTATAAGATCACTGTGCTTCCACATATCCAGTTATTCCCTAATGCCATCTTTCCTGTGTTATCTTTTAATTAAGGCTGCATAATGCCAGTTTATAAACAAATCTCTAAGTAAGATCAAAAACTGACATATTTTAAATGTTTTTCATTCTCTAGTTTGTGGTCTCCTGGGGGTGTTATTCTAAAATGTACATCCCTGTATGAAATTACTTTTTTATCACATTGTGTATAATGAAAAGAAATGTTTGAATATTGTTCTGTAACCTGACAACGAACAAACAAATGAAAGAACAAGTGCTGGGTAGCGTAAAAGATAAACACAGTATACAGTAGGTAGATAACTGCAGAAAACATTACTGTACTTTGTGGTTTTATTTCTCTTGATAAAAAAAAAAAAAAAGAAAAATACAAGACAAAATCCCCAAAGCCTCGCTAGGCTAAATTTCCTCCTTCTTCTTTGAACAGACTACACAGATTTTGTTGACTAATTGAGATCAATCCCAGTTGTAAATCGCCTTGCTATCCTACAGCTTTAATTAAGCTACCAGAGGGAGTTGTTTATCAATTAACACTTGTTACAAATTATTAGTAATTATATGGACTTTGCGTATATACATCAGCCAGTAAAGACTAAGCCATACTTCCCTGTGATATAAATTAAGTCAGATATAGTGTGTAATATTTTTCTTAACAAAAAAAACAACCAGCACAAAAACGTGAAAATTAGACTGGTGCAGGAAGACCCAAAGTAATCCACATATTAATCTTAACTAAATGCAACAAATTTTAACATATCTTATGCATAAATGTAGGCAATTACACTAAGTAAATTAAGTTAGTCAAACTTTTTAAACAATGGTAGTGTTCTTCAATGCATTGCATGCATTCCCATTTTGAGTAACAAACATCTTAAATAAGGAACATTAGGTAAAAGTTGATAATGTATTCAAACATTAAAGCTACCTATTGCTCTGTGCACTACATTCTGTGATAATTTTAATTGGCTTAATTGAGATGCACAAGTCTGATTAATGTTTAATTCCTTTATATTAAAAAAGAGGGAGTCAAGTAGTTAGACATTTCTTCAATTATGTTAGATCTTTCTCGACTTCAAAGGAATGTTACAGTAGACAGCCAGATACTGGATGAACTGATTAAAGAATAAAGACTGCTCATTATAATCTAAGAGTACAAAATTGGTTTGTGTAGCCTTTGAAAGTTGAAATTAAGAGCTGTTGAGTTAAAACTCAAGCTACAGTAATTAACCCAATTTATAGCCATCTTCACTTACCTGGTTGACTAAGATTAGTCGTTTGAAATGATCCAGTAGATTCACTGGTTCATTTATTATTCATTCCATGACCAATGAGATATAATTTCACCCTGATGAAACCTTCATTTATGAGACAAAGATTTAGTGCCTCTACTTAATTTGTTTTTAATTACTTAGAATAGAACCTTCCTCATTCACATTAATGAGTAACAACCTCTTCAAAACCTGCCGAGGAGATTTTGGTCAGGTTTTTTTTCATTTTCTGGCTATGTAAGAAATAAAAGATTATCAGGTTTTTTTTTAATGATACAAATATTGCATTACAGAAGTAAGTACATTGCAGTAAATTTTATATCAGTACCACAGTTGCACTTTGCTAATACAGGTTACTGTCTAGCAGAAAGGGATAGTCTGCTCCTGCAGGAGGTGTTTTACCTCCAAAATTACCGGGTATGAAAGGCGTAACTGAGCTTCCACTCTAACATTAGAAAAGGGGGCATTGAAATTTCTTTGAAACTAGCCTGTGTTGGCAGGAGCTTAGAGTTTGTCTCTACTGGCAATAAACACTGAATCAACTGATTTTGAAAAATCTTTGTGTTTTGACCAAAATAACAGCTTGAAAAGCAGCAGCGCTGCATTTGTCTGAAGGCAGATTCACACAGGTCTCCAGTTAGTCACTGTCTGCAACCCTTCATAAGGAGAAAGAGAAGAAAATAATCAAAAGTTCATTGTAATAAATGGGCTTATGGATAGAGCTACACTGCAAAATTAGTCACAGAAAATTGAATATGAGCACAAAAACAAGTGAATAAAGCAGGTAGGTAGCCTGTTTTGCCAAATGAAATTAGCTGTGTTACAGAGTGTGTTTGATTGTCATGGTAATGATTTGATCAAGACTGCTCTACAGCTGGGCTTACATGAGAGCCCTACACCCAGAAATGGGCACGTGAACTACAGGAAAACACTCACCCTAACTAACCAGCTTAAAGGTCTGCAAAACCAGAAGTGATAGCAGAGGAAAAAAAGCTTTTCAAATGGAAGGAATACAGTGGCCAAGGGCACGCCAGAAGGCATTGCTGGAAACCTCTGAATACAGTACTTTTTGGCAACACCTCATAACTGTAACTGAACATGAAAAGACAGCAACATCTGATAATTTCTCGTCTGGTGGAAATTCTCAAGAGTTCTACTGACACTAGCTGGGGCAAAGGTAGTTTTCATATTCTTAGAAGATATGCCTAGAAGTCTGTAGTACCTTACGATTACTTAGTTACATTAGAGTGTTACCTATAAAGAAAATTTGCCTAGTAATCTATTCCCCACAGGCAAGAGGGGTTTTCCTATTCCAGTTTTCCACACAAACTGAAGTTATTGCTCAGAGACTGAAGTGGCCTCTTTCAGTAACATGTTATGGTCCCTTTTCCTGAACTGTCAGATTTATAGTTGATTAAGGAAAAATAAACACCAAAAAAAAAAAAATCTCAGATTTATAGTTGATTAAAGAAAAATAAACACAAAAAAATCACAATATCAAACCTGTAACTATCTATCCTGCCATTACAAATACTTAAATAATTTTTTACAGAAATTCAAAAGCCAGCTAGTCTCTCTCTAAAAAAGAAGGCACTCTTTGTTTCTGAAGGAAAAGGAAACAGTACTGAGGCAGACTGACAGCCCCAAATCTCAAGTATTGCCACAAAAATGCTACAGGACATGATTACTTAAACAAGATTCTTTATTCAACAGAGCTAGAAGGAACTATTTTTGACAGACAAATTATTTCAGATAAGTTTTCTCCAACCTCTGGAAAAAAAACAGATGGAAAATTCATAGAACCTTATCTTGTCTGCATCAATGTGTGGCAGCACAGAACAAGGAGAGCAGCACACTGAGGAGCTAGCTGCTTTTGCTGGAACAATGCCCACCATAGGACAGCACACTGCTTCAATCTTTACCTGCAAAGTCCCACAGCCACCCATTCAAGTTTCTGCTGCCTCTCACAGCAATAGCAGCTACCACCAAAGATACAATTCCACCATGCTATGCTATGATAGCATCCACTTTTTCTGAGATCAGAGAAAATGTGCTAATTTTCTCCATATTGAGAGGTTTTCTCACAAGTTAGGATAAGCTGAGATTTCCTGTCCTCTTCCATACCACTGCTGTTTCATCTCCTCACCAGGGAGATTGTCCCCAAGCTCCCTGTATCGACGATACTTTATAGATATAAAAGTAGTGGTCAGGTGGTAACCTGGAATCAAAAGGCTTCCTTTGGACAGGTCTTTTAATCCTGTGTAATTCTTTAAATAGAAGCCAGGAAGACTCTGAAAATTTTTTTCCATCATGCTCTTCCCATATATGCAATAAAAAGCTTCTTATATACATTTTAATGACATGTTCCTATAGTATTAATAATATCTTATTTAATTACACAACAATGATGGGATTTATATTTTTCCCTAATACTCTTCTTTCTTTGGATGAAAGTCCATCACTCATCCAAGTGGCAGCTACATTTTATTGAGGGGTAATACCAAATACAGGACTTTTTTAAAGTGATGGGTATCCTTTAGAAAGTAAGATACTATTTGATAAGTTCATCAGCATCTACCCTTGTTTTGTCACTACCTGATCTGCCAAATTACATGTTGCAAGAACAAAAGGAGCAAACTTATAGTACCTTCCCACCTATCCTGTATGTTCAGTGGATAATGGGAAGCTCTCATAGCCTTGGGAACGCTCACCTGAATATATGGCAGAGAAAAAGCAGCCCAGGTTATGAGTTCTGCTCTCCTCCACCTGAGGCAGGGAGCTCTAGCAGATTTCACATCTAATTGTGAAGTTTCTTGATCTGCTCAAAAATGTTCCTAAACTACAGAGTACCTTTGAATTTTCATTGTTGGCTGAATATGACAAAACTCTTGGTATCATATCTTACTCTCACTCATCTTGAGCAGATCTTGTTAGTGCAGATTAGATCTTGTTAAAGATTAATTCTTAAAGCATCCTCAAGCTCTCTTTTCCAACAAAGGAAACATCAATTATAGGCTCACACATAAACTTTGCCCCTATCTTGAATACTTGCTGCCCTTTATAAATCTTAGATTTCTTCCCCTTGTGTGTGTTCAAAGGAGAGATTTTATTGCCTCCAGGGGTTGTTAAACTGATTGCAATACCACGTATTTAGAGCAGTTCAGTGGGAATTAAGCTGGTTCAATGCTGTCAGACCTAGAATATAGCTGTCAAATAGCATTACAAGTAAAACACCCTTGATAAGAAATAATGACCAAATGTCAATCTGTTTTTTACCAGCAGCACTACAGACGTAGCCTTGCCAATGAAAAATGCAATATTTTGCACATTATAGTAGCTGTGCTTTTGTGATGTTACATAGCAAAGGGTGTTTCAGTCTTTCAGTGCAGCTTATTTTTAGATGATAGGATTTGATCACAAAAATGTGTGTCTTGGACCTACCTTGGATTCAAACTAGCAATGCCTTAAGTGTGGCTTTATCCTCCTTGCAATTTTCTGCTATAAAAAACCCACAGAACAAAACAACAACAAAAAAATCACAAAACCAACACATGCATTAAAAATTCATTAATCATACTTCCTAAACGTTAGCCATGCAGAAATTAAAACAGCCAATTTGCTTAGAGCTGCTTTATGCTCTTAAAGCATAAAGGTTCATGTAATTTCAGAATACAATTCAACACATGAGCTAATGTTATTTTTCTGATTTATGGGTTGTTGCTTTTTAATAACACTATTGTGTACAAAATTACTACATTTCTTGCAATCTCTTTTGCAGATACAAATATTTGTCACCTACATGAAGAATTAATATGCAATAAATGTTTTAATACATAAATACACACTATCCTAATCCAATACTTAAATAGTTCTTACTTCAATAGATTTTACAAGTGTGTATTTATTTTTGATAAAACATTTTTGATGTATATGAAATTGTTACCATAAATAAATAACAAGACTTTAAAAACTAAAATAAAACCATTGCCAAGACACAACTTAAGACTCATTTATCCAGATGTGATGGCGCTCAAAGAAATATGCCTGAAAATTTAGACAGACTAGGAAGTATTTAAAAATATCTGCAATAATTTGGGGTCAGAGTTTCAGCCAGAATAAGTTCTTCAAGAGTGCTTTTTTGTCTGGGAGAGATTCAAGAGGAATTATATACAAAGGAAGGGCAAGGAACATCTAATACAATGTCCTTCAAAAAGACATTTTAAAAGTAAAAACAGTCCTAGTTCTCCAGGAACTGATGAATGAACAGAGAGGGAAAACAACACATGATGCAAACTCTCAAGCACAGTAAGACTATGAATGTGAAGGCCAAATTGTGCTCTCCACAGCATTCAAAGAGTGCACCTGTTGACAGCAGTGAAAGTCCCAGCATGTGAGATAAAATTAATGCAATATCTTTAAAACAATTACACTACTTAGACAGAAACCTCCCAAAAGTAATTAAAAATATTTGAGTGGCATTGATATTGTCTCACAATTTAAATCTGCAAAATACTTTCCACCTCTGAAATATGCAATTAAACTACAAACAGCATCTTTGTGTTTACACCTTTCAAACTCAGATTTAATTTTTCCGTTTTGCAAACTTCTTCCCTACATTAATTAATCCACTGTGCACAAAGAAGTCTCATTAATTGCTAACTTGCACATGGCTGAAAGTACAGGTTTCAGGTATGCATAACCTGAAGCTTCAATCAGACTGCACAAAATCTGAACACTTCCTACCTGGTGAGCCACTCGAAGTCCTTACACAGCCATGCAACTCCCTGTCTTCAGAGAATCTACATGACATGGAAGTTAACTCTGAAAAGGAGCCACAACATTTGAATAGAGGTTTGAGGTTTTGGTTTTTTTTGTTTTTTGTTTTTTTTTTCCACAGGTGTATTTCAGACAGTAAAGCATGTTACCAGCTTCTGACCCTGATCTTCCTTATCAATCCAGGGCTTTGAGCTCAAACTCAGAGCATACTCAGAGTATATAACAGGCAGGAACTACTACCAGGCAGCAGCACTAGATAAACAGTACAACATCATAACCACTCTAAAAGATAATATGTATGTTCCAATTCATTTAACAAGTAAATTCTACTTTCTGCATTAGTGATCAGCATTCATTATTAATGGCTGAAGTAATGCATGGGGTAGACCCTTTTGGGCGAATTCATGAGAATTCACTTACACTTACACTTGAAATTTTACATTAATGCTTTTTCTGCTCCTCTTGTGAAATGTTTACAGCTCACACACTGATGCTGGAGGAGTAACTGATTTCAAACTCAATGCCCTCAGTTCATAACTACACTTAAGGACTCACCAGGGAATTGAGTGTCACCACTGAGTAATATGAATAATTTCACATTGTGAGATAAATGAGGCAAAGATAGGGCATTTATCCAAAAATCAATCCAGAGATGCATGCAAGATTCCCTTTCATTTTTTCTTTCTTAAGTGAAGTGGGAAATATCTGTGGGTGATGTAATTTGGCTTCCAGTTAAAAAATTCAGCATGCAGTCTGTAATTATAGATTTTGGCACAAACCAGCACAAGCTTCTCACTATGATGTCAAAAAGCCAGCCCTTAATTGGTCTTGCAAATGATTTTTTTTTCCTTTATTGTAGCTGTTTCACAACCAGTTAAGACATACTGCAGCAAGGCTCTTTTAAATTTGTTTGTATTTTAGCTAGTATTTTCAACTGCAATTTTTGTATTTATTTTGAATGCGAAGAGTACAAACCAATGCATCATACTGACATAATCATAATTTATTTTGTTAAAAAAACAGTTTAAACTTTACTTAAAAAAAAATAGAACTTTGCTGCCCTCTACCTGTCAATTCCCAGATCGTGTAAGAAGACAGAAAACTCAAAAGTGGGTCCAAAGTCCCAGATTTCACAGAATTTTAAAGAAATGTCACAATTCAGCTACATTTACACAATCTGTCTTGACCAAGCAGAAAATCAAAGTCGTAATTATTGTCCCCATTGATTGAATTCAAATGTGGAAGTGCAACCATAGCATGTTTTGGGTTGGAAAGGACCTGGAAGATGACAGAATCACAATCACCAGGTGGGTAAGGTTGGAAGGAACAATGGCATCACCTGCTCCAACCTCCCTGCTCAAGCAGACTCTTCCAAGAGCATACTACAGAGGATTGAATCCAGATGATTCTTTAGTATCTCCAGTGAGGGAGACTAAGATCATATAGCTCCAATGCCCCCTGCCATGGGCAGGGACACCTTCCAATAGAATAGGTTGCTCAAAGACCTATCCAGGCTTCCCTGGAAAACCTGTTCCAGTGCTTCACCACCCAAACACTAAATAATTACTTTTTAATCCAATCTGAACCTACCCTTTTTCAGTTTAAAGCCATTCCCCCTTGTTCTATCATTACTTGTCTTTGTGAAAAGTCCCTCTCCAGCTCTCTTAGAGCTCCTTCAAGTACTGGAAGGGGCTCTAAGCTCTCCCCAAAGCCTTCTCTTTTCCAGGCTGATGAACTCCAATTCTCTCAGCCTTTTTTCACAGGAGAGGTGCTCCAGCCCTCTGAGTGTCTTTGTTGCCCTCAACTGGACTCTTTCCAACAGGGCTACGTCCAGAGCTGGACACAGCCCTCTATGCATTGTCTCATGAGAGCAGAGGGGGAGAATCACCTCCATGCACCTGCTGGCCACGCTGCTTCAGCTGCAGCCCAGGCTAGGGTTGGTTTTTCTGGGCTGTGAGTGCACATTGCTGGCTCATGGGGAGCCAAAACCCCCAAGTCCTCCTCAGGGCTGCTCTCAATCCATTCTCTGCCCAGCCCTGTTAGTGCTTGGCATTGCGCCGAGCCAAGAGCAGGACCTTGCTCTTGGCCTCGTTGAACTTCACGGGGTTCACAGGGGCCCTCCTCTCCAGCCTGCCAGTGTCCCTCCTCTCCAGCCTGTCAGTGTCCCTCTGGGTGGCATCCCTTCCCTCCAGCGTGTCAGCCACACCCCACAGCTCGGTGTCATTGTCACCTATGAGGGTGCTCTTGATCCCACTGTTTGTGTCACTGACAAAGCTGTGAAACAGAGCCAGTCCCAAAACTGACCCCTGAGGATCACCACCAGTTACTACTTACTGGATTCCACTTGGACATTGAGATGTTGACCACAACTCTTTGAACATGGCCACAGCCAATTCCCTCTCCAGCAGGTAGTCCATCCATCAAATCTATGCCTGCCCAGTTTAGAGACAAGGATCTCATGTTAGGGTACTGCCAAATGCTTTGCACAAGTCCAGATGACATCAGTTGCACTTCCTTCATCCACCATCACTAACTCTCTATATAGAAGGCTCAAAATTTGTCAGGTATGATTTTCCCTTTGCAGAGCCATGTGGGCTGTTACCAATCACCTCATTTTCCACATGCCTTTGCACAAGTTTTCCACATGCCTTTGCACAAGGAGGATCTGCTGCATGATCCTGCCAGGCACTGAGATGAGACTGACTGGCCTGTCATGCTGTAAATGCTATATGAATTCTCTAAAACTATTTGGAAATCATGATAAAACACGACCAGTTCATGATTAAACATGAGAAGTGCCATTGGAGGAATGATCACTAAATGCTTTTAATTATATTCAGCTGTAAGACACTATCCTAAAATTACTCGTTTAGTCATCCATTACTGAGGCTACTAGCATGGTTTCCCACAGGTCAGAGACACTCCATTTCAGTGCATGAAGGATAACAGCAATGTTTCTACCTCTGCTTTCTCTCACAGGCTCTTTCTTTTTACAAGCTATATTCCTCAAAAATTCTGAGTTTGTTTTGCTGTTATATAAGGCAAGACCTGGACAAGAAAACAGGAGTCAGTCTGCTCAGATTTTCTTTCTGTTGCACTAAAAAGTGGTGAACATCTATGACTGAAACGACTGAAATAGAAGAAGAAAACCTCTCTTCATTACTCTCCTTTTTCCATGAGAAATTTAAGCTTCATTTGTGCTAAATGCTTGTGATCACAGAATCAATACAATGATTACTACACTCAGACACTGTTAATTTAGATGTCAACAGTTTTACCTCTCCTTTTTAAACCTGCAGTTTGTTCACTGCTTTCTCTTAATACTCCCTTAATTAAAACATCAAAAGAAAAAAACCTTCCCTTTGAATGGCATTTTCTGTCCGTCCTCCTCTCTCTCTGAAGAGTAAGAAGAGGTTCCAGTGAATATTTCCAATGTCCCCAGTTGGTTCTATGAAATCAAGAGACTGAGACAGCGTCCTTAATATCATTATGGCTAAAACAAAATAGGAATAAACCAACTATTGCTGACATGAAATGAAGAGCTAAGGAGACACCTTCTACCCTGTCAGCTCACCTTTTGTTACTGAAGCCATCAGCCAAAAGTAGGTGTACGTGGAATATAATGAACGCCTACTGTATTTTAATGAAGTCCTAAACTAAGACAGATGACTCATGCTACTTGTATTGCACACCACAGCACACCAGGTCAAACATCCAGACTAAGTCATTTACCTTAGAATGTAATGAAGCATTTGCATCTACTAGTATAAAAACACAGGCTACATCCTCTTTGTTAATTCTACACTTTGAAATCCAGTATGAAGCAAAAGAAAGTGAGCGCACCTTTTTTAGACGTGGTCCTGATTTGCTCCAGAGAAAAGCCCTTCTTCACACAGAGTGAGACCCCACTAATGGTGGTTCCAACATGTTTTATTCCAGTCATATAAAGCAACCCTTCAGATCTGATTCTTTCTAAAATCTAAAAATCGGGGTGGTGAGTGAAAGTTACTTCTTGTTGGGTTTAATGGCAAAACTTCTGAGACAGCTCCTGCTCTGTAAAGCTTGTAAAGATGTAAGAAGAGCGTACACTATCCAGTGAGTGAGAAGGGGCAAAAAGGCCTTTTCTCAGTCATGGTCTAGGTTCCACTCCCTGACAAAGCTAACAAATCAACACTGATCATCTCAGGATTACACCAGGCTCTGCTGTCTACCACCGCAGAGGATAAAAAGCCTCCAAGTTCACTTGGGATCTCATTTTATTAACCACACCGCTGCACAGAAACTACACCAGTGGGCTCCATTATAAAGTCTAAAGACAGATAGCCAGACAGACTCAGCAATTCAGACTTTGTTGGGGTTTCTTTTTAATCCTGAGCTTGTTTTAAAGAACAACAACTCCTTTTTTGTGAACTTCCCAGAAAAGGAGAAAAAAAAACAAAACCCCAAGTCTTTCAAGAGGACCTGAAAAACCTGATGATCTTCAAATGCAAGAAATAACAAGCTTTTGAATGGAAACCATGGAGAGCCACTTCGGAAATTCAAGGACTGAAACACTGAGCCAGCACATGAAAAAGGAATTAAATTTTGCTCATGAAAAAGGAATTAAATGAAAGCGCTTTCTTCAAGAAAAAAACACAGAAGTCCTGGGGTTATTAAGTCATGGTAGCAACAAAATATGTGATTCTGTGGTAGACCCTCTTACTCGGAATCTCAAAATATTTTCAGCTGCTTTATTAACTTTTATAATTTCCTTACCCAGATGAGAAAATTAATCATCACTAAATGAATTCCCACAAAACATCAGAGGTCCTCGGAAGAGCTAAACACAAGCAGAGAATCCTTGCTTGACTCTTATTCAGTTACTTCTAAAGTACTGCTTCACTGTGATACTACCACACATTCAAGGACTCTTTGGTGTTTTGTTTGGGGCTTTTTTGTTTGGTCTTGTTTTGTTAACTACCAGTGCTCCCAAACAGCAGGCAAACAAATAAGAAACTAGAAGGGCCACAACAAAACTTCTTCAAAGCAATCTTTTCCCAGCCCATAACAGGTCTTCAAATTGAGAGGTGAATGTAAAGGACCTAACCCATACAACTTCAGGAACATGGTTTACCTCCACTGATAGAGCTGGAGCAACCTGAAGCCTGTTCTCCTGTGAAGGGTTATGTTTTCTGACCCACTCAGAGGAAAGGAACAAATGCAAGAAGTTTTATGAGTTAAGGATTTGAAAGTAGCATCATCACAACTGTACTCCATCAAGCAAGTGCAACAAAACTAGAAGTAGAAATATGCTATTGCTAGGGAATATCATTAGCAAAAAGGCTAATGAGCTTGAGCTTATGACAGTCTGCCAAAATGTCCAAAAGGATTTTTAAAAATGTGAATACTGATTTAAACTTACAAAAAATAAAAACCAAGCCCCTTGTAATAGGGATTATTTTTCTTAAGTTAGGAAAAAGAATTCCCCAATAACCTGGGGGAGAGGGGAAATTATGGCCAAACTCCATTTGGAAAGAAAATATAATTCTCAGGAACTAAATAATTATAAACCTCTTACAGGAAGTGAGTAGGCATCTGAAATTAAATGAAATGTCATGAAACATTGCATTTTTGTTCTGCATTTTGTGTGTCTTATTTTAGTTACTTAAAATCTCAGGCACTTTAGTTTTGAAATCTGAGCTTATGTGTTCAGTGCTACAATAGCATCTGGATTTAAATATAGTTTCTACTATAAACGTAGAGTAAACAAAAATATCTGAAAGTGGGCAACTCCTTTTTTATGTTCTTTCAAAGATTAATACTTGCCTGTCTGTCCATACTTACACTTCCAGCAATATTTATCATAGATTCAGGTTGGCAAAAAATAGTGATAGAGCAACTGTGGGATAAGGAACTAAAAATCAGTCTGTATAAAATATTCTTACCACTTTGATGACCAATTGGAGACCATGAGTGGAAAAGGAAATGTGATACAGGCAGAAGGAATCAAGAGAGGCAGAAGAGAAAGTAAGTCAGTCTTGATATACAACAATGACATCAACCTAAGAAATGAGATTTGATGAAGCTAATATGCAGAAAGAACAATTAGCACAACAGGGTACTCTAGCACATTATGGCACTCTCCACAGGCTGGAGACATTAAAGATTCTGAACAGAGCAAAAGACACTTAGAAGAGAGCAAAAGAGTAAATGTAGATTATATCCTAACAAATTTGTGGAATTTAGCTGCCACTGATTTTGACATTTCTCTCAGCTTACTTCCATGGAAATTAAATAAGTATTTATGATATGGATGAAAAGAAGTAAAGGCTACAGCATCTAGAAAAACAGCAAGCAAAATTCACATTCTGAGACCCACGACTTCTGTAAGGCAGGAAGATGAGGGCTTTTTGCTTGAAATAATGCAAAATTCTTCTTTTTGTAAGAATAAAACTTTCACTAAAAAGTCCCACTGCATTTAAAATGTCTCATGCTGTTATCTTTCACACCTTAAACATTCTGAAATACTTGTACTTTATCAAAAAACACTCAGTTATAAAGAAAAATGTTTCAAACACTGTTAAAGAAGTTTGATAAAGTCTGTGAGCATTTTTGGTAAGAAACAAAATGATAATGGGATTGTTTGAAAACTCTGTGAAATGGAAGCAAGCTAGTTCTCTTCAATGAAGGTCTTTCCTTATTTTGGCCATATTTAATGTCCAAAGAATCATATTGTCATGAATCTCCAGATAAAACAAACCTCCTGAAAGCAGCAAGGATAAAACAAATACAAATTAATGTTGATATGATGTTCATTTTAGCTAACCAAGACTATGTTATGTACATCATGCATTACACAAATGCTGTAACCAATAATGTCCATCTCCTCAGCAAGCACAGTGCTTATTTCTTATGCAAAAGTAATCAGGAAAGCACCATGCTCTGGCATGGAACTTTGAGTGCTCTGAACAGTGTTTTATGCAAACATTCTTACATTCACAAGGACTTTGTCCTAACTAAATTTTGCTGCAATTAACTAAGACTAAAGAGACGGTGATTATTTTACATTTACTTTCAGAGCTTGAGATATCCTTTGTTTAGATCATCTGAAAACAAACACCACCCCAAATAGACTACTGCAGTTTAATAATCTTTAACTCAGTCCAAATCCAAGTTTATAAGGGATGAATTTATACAGTTTGATATTTAACTTGGGAAACTGAATCCTTTATTTGAAATAATGTTTTAAATAGGATTTTTTTTTCTCAGCCTTTCTGAATTCCCACCTGAGAAAGGACAGGTTAAAGACCATAAATGTAGAGCTATCTTTACAAAGGGGACTGAAACACAAGTCAAATATGACTTGCATGGTTTGTCCTCTGTAAGTAAGCTATTCTTATGCCTTCTATCAAACCAGTGGCACATTACCTCTTGGGGGGAATTCTAGAGAAGACTACCAGTTCTTAAAAATATGCACAAGAAACTAATGCAAAATTACAGATGAAAATGATAAAAGATTTCATCTTTTCCTTAGAGATTAGCTTTTACAGATTATTTATGGAATTGTCCTTCTGTAGTATCAGCAGAGCCATCAGTTTTGCAAGAGTAGTGCTGCTGGGGTACCCAACACAGCCTTACTAAAGCAGGCTGGGAGCTGCCCTGCCTGTGCTGCTGCCATGGGCCTCGATGCAGGGGGGGCCTTGGCACAGAGCACACTACTTCTATCAAAATGTGACTGCTTTCCATTTACTGAATATATTTTTCTGGCAAATAGGAAATTACTAAACTGCAGCAGTTTCATCTCCTTTAAAGATGTTGCAGAAAATAAAAATAGCATGACAATTCTGTCAGCATTAAAGATGCTTGGATAAACCAAGTGCAATCAAAGACTGATAGCATGTATATAACACCTCACACTTAAAAATAGCCTTTTACACTTCATTAATATCAATGTTTAGGCAGATGATGGAGGTCTAGGAGTAAATGAGTACTAGCTTTCAAGTAGATATGTTCTAAATTATTTATAGTTAAAATACATGTCAATACTGCTACACAGACATGAAAGTTGCAAAAAAATCATGCAGCTGAAGTGAATATAGCTAGAGATTACAAGGAGATAGCAACAGCTATAGGGCAGGGATCATCTTCTGTCTGTACTCTGAAATGCCTGCCAGGCTTTTAGGTGGTGTGAAAACAGAGTATAAAGTAACATTTTCATGAGGCATGTGTAGCATAAAGGTCAATCAATCACATTTTTCAAACTATGTCTCTTTGTTACAACATAAATGTTGCAAGTCCGCAAGAGTATTTAAAAACAGATGTTATTTTAAAAGGCCAGTGTTGTATTCTCATTAAATCAATAAAAAGCCAGGAAATCCCTGGAATTAGAGAACCTATACAGCTGTCCTCCTTACCTCTTATCCGTGTGACATAGAAATGCAGATTGTGACTGCATTGTGCAGATCTTAGCAGTGAATGCAGCTTTACAAGGTGCTTAGATTGAGTCTATTTCTTCTCACTTAAAGTTACATTATGCTAGACTTAAGGCATGCTTTATTTACATGCATTCAATCTCTAGTGGGAGTTTATATACTGTGCACTGGATAATTCTCTAAGTGAACAACAGTCCAGCATCAAGAAGAGTTTCATGCAGAATACAAATAGAAAGCATTAGACAACTACCTCCCAGGGACAGTGAGTTCCCTGGGCTTACGTTGGGGATGAGGATTGGTCGATCTGTTCACCCTCCGGGGCTGTCTGGAATTATAGATCAGGGACCTTATTGTCATACCCCAGCTGCTGCACAAAGCCACTAGAAGAAAGGAGATTTACGAGTATTTCAGCAGCACTGAACAAGGGATACAGCAGCTATACAACTGGGAGTACAGTGGCTCTAAATCTGTAGGCATTATGCAAAAAGAAAATGCAGAGTTCGGCATCAAGGGAGCTCTCCCAGAGCAATAGGACATCTTTGTAAATTCTCTAAAGAATAAATTTAACAGTTATTAAAGAACAACACCCTGTTATTGCAGTCACTGAACTTTACAACACAAGGAAAGATGCAAGAGATTTTCAGAAAGACATCTGTCATTTAACAGTGACAGTGACCTCAGCACAGACAAGGAATTCAAATCCCCAGTGATGGAAACAGATTAACCCCTTGGTACACAGTGGGTTGAGAACTCCAGCATTAGGACTGCTGTGCACTCTAACAGTAGTAACAGACTGCACAAAGTTTTACCTTCAGCCAAGCAATAGATGGAATGAGGGATATTCTTTAAATTATAATTGCTGTACACAAAATGTTATTACATCATTTATCATATGCTACTGACAGTCATAGAACCATAAAATCATTTAGGTTGGCAAAGACCCTTCAGATCATTGTGTTCAACTGCTAGCCTAACACTGCCAAGTGCACCACTAAACTGTGACCCTAAGTGCCACATCTACATGTCTTTTAAAAACCTCCAGGGATGGTGACTCAGCCTCCTCCCTGGGCAGCCTGTTTCAAAGGTTGATAAACCCTTCAGCAACAAATTTTCCCTAATATCCAATCTAGACTTTCCCTGATGCAATTTGAGGCCCTTTCCTCTTGCTTGTCCTACTGCTTGTGACCTGGGAGAAGAGACTGACCCCCCGCTCCTTACAACCCCCATTCAGGAAGTTGTTGATAGTGACATGAGGCTCCCCCCAAGCCTCTGTTACCCCAAACATCCCCAGCTCCCTCTGCAGCTCGTAGGACTCGTGCTCCAGACCCTTCACCAGCTCTGTTGCCCTTCTCTGGACATGCTGCAGCACCTCAATGTCCTTTTTTGTAGCGAGGGGCCCAGAACTGGACACAATATTCAAGATGCAGCTTCACCAATGCTAAGTAGAGTACAACAACTGCCCTGGTCCTGCTGGCCACATTGCTGATACAGGCCAGGGTGCCATTGGCCTTCTTGGCCACCTGGGCACACACTGCCTCATGTTCAGCCACTGTCAACCAGCACCCCCAGCTCCTTTTCCTTTGGGCACCTTCCACCCACCTTCCCCAAACCTACAGTACAGCCTGAGGTCATTGTGACCCAAGGGCAGGATCCAGGCACTTTGTGTTGTTGAACCTCAGACCACTGGCCTCAGCACACAGGCCTGTCGAGATTCCTCTGCAGAGCCTTCCTACCCTCCAGGAGAAACACCCCTGCTCAATTTGGGCAGAAAGCCTGCAAAATGAGGGTACACTCAATCCCTTCATCCAGATTATTGATAATGGTATTGAACAGAACTGGTCCCAGTAGGCCCTGGCCTCCAATACTGGGGAACAGCACCTGTGACCAGATACCAAGTGGCTTTAACTCCATTCACCACCACTTTCTGGGCCCAGCCCTCCAGCCAGATTTTACCCACCAAGGAGTAAACCTGTCCAAGTCCTTAACAGCCAGTTTTTTTCTCAAGGAAAATGTTGTGGGAGACAGTGTCAAAGGCCTTACTGAAGTTTAGACAGGGAACATGCAGTCTGTCCCTCAACACAGCAACAGTTTGGAACACATGTTCTAGAATCACAAAAGGAAGATGTCCAGGGTAAACAAGAATGAAGATGGTAAGTCCCCATAAAAAAACAGGCACATTTGTTGCAAACACCCAAGTGCTTCACCTGCAGGGGACCAGAAAGGCAAGCAGGTTACTTATTCCTTGCTCTCCTGTAACAATTGGTAATCTTCAAGTCATGGAGGAAAAAAAACCCACAAAAAAACCACAACCACACTTCTGCATATAGAAAGGACATGATTTTAAATCAGAATCAGAGGATAGTAAGGGGTTGTGGGGTGTAAGTCTTTTCTTCTGTTTTTGTCTCAGAAGATTTCGATGCTCAATTTACCCTCTGGGTATTTACTCCTTTCCCTGTTGGCATCAGCTTTGAAGTACCAAAGAATGGGATGAGGAAAGCTTAGATTTGGGGAGTAAGATCAGAAGCTCTTTTGTATTAGATGATGGACTTCAGTTTATACTCCACACACAGAAGATGGTAGTTACTTGTGTCAAGTTACTTCACTGCACTTAGAAACAGTCAAATCAGACATTTTCAGTTCTCATTAGCCAAAAGCTACATCAGCAGGAACCACAGAAAAAACACAAGTGTACTTGTAATTCCTAAGACAGACAAGAGCACACCACATGTAAACACACAGAAAGCACACTTCACCCAGGCACACTGTGAGGGCCCAAGTGAAGACTGTCCTGGCAGGTGAAGTCTGAATACATAAAAACTCAGCAATAAATGAGTCACTTAAGATGCAACTACAAACTTCAATAATAGCATCAATCAAGATTTAATTTGAAACCAGTTTAGTAGTCAGCATGGGGAAATTTTTGAAATATTTAAACTACAGACATTTAAAACAGTAATATTTCTTACGTATTTTATTGCTACAAACTGGTACATCTTATCACAAAAAGCTACAAGGCATATTATAAACACATACTCTATTATACAGAGTGCAATGCAGTCCCCCAAACAGCCACACTCAACAGCACAATTTTTGAAGTTACTCATCCTGTACTATGAGGTAAATATTTATAAGCTTACACCATAAAGCTTTTAAAATATTTACCCCACAGACACGCCTTCCTTTTCAACTGATTAGACCAGAAGTTATTATATCCAACTTTCAGTACACACACCAAAAAATAGGATGCTTAAAAAAATATACAACACAATGTTTTGATCAGCTTTAACAGTCAGTTTTCTATAAAAAGCTCAACTAAAATAGTCTTAATTTCATTTTAACAAAATCAGAAACACAGAGGAATTATATAAACAAGTTCTCCATGGAATGGAATGCATGCATATGGTGGGGAACCTTCAGATCCATTTGAGACTATTAAAAAGTCTGAGCCACTTTACAGCAGAAATAAAAAGCTGGTTTTCCCCCACTAATTTATTTTTATTTTCTTGCACTTAGTTATCTTCAGTGTGGTCTAAAGTGAAGTCAGTTTGTTCTTCAGTTTCTTCCTCCTCTTCTTCCTCCTCTTCCTCACCCTCAGCTGGCTCATCAGCTTTGTCTTCTTCCTCTGTTTGCTGCTCCTGAGCCTGATCATTGATTTCAAAAGGATTTTCACCCTGAGGTTGAGGATTGAAAACAAACACTTTGATATTTATTTCAAATATAAAATCATACTCATCATTTCAGTGAACGAAAGGGGCAGCCACTAAGAAATGCTACATTATTTTATACAGCTTTTTAGTTGTGAGTTTTTTGCAAGAAAATCAAAACATGTTGGATTTAAAACTAGCAACACCACATCTTTATGCATATGGGAAACTGGGATCCCAATAAACTCTTCCAGTGAAAGTGGAAATGGCACTGAGAAAAAGCCAAGTATGCTAAACACAGATTTCACTTCAACGTTCAGAAATCAAAATTACATGCTTAAGTTTCAACATGTTTTAATTAAGAACTACAGCTGCTTCCTTTTTCTCCCCAATTAAAACCAGATTGGAACAGAAGAGTTTTGTTTTGCTTTTCCTTATTTACAGTCTTCATGCACTCTGAATAATTCTATGAAAAAAGGCATACTCCTCAAAAAATGAAAAAGAAATCTAGAATTTATTACATTGACTAGCCTGAAATTCATTCCATTGTCAACCTAGAAAAATTACCAGTTTTCTCAGTACTTCAGACACACTGGCATTCTGGGTTCATATTTTCTCCCTTTCCTACAACTGTTCAGCATGGCATACCTCGGCCTTCCCCTGTTCATATACTTAAGAACAACACAAACTATTAGGAGTTTCTTGGCTAAACTTTGTTTCATATTCATACATCTGATAAAGCAAGTCTGATCTGAACATATGACACCAACCACCAACTGCACCAGGACTAGGACTTTAAGAGTATTATTTAAAACAAGATACAAAAGAAAAATTGAATGCTATGTCCCTTGTCCTTTTTTTCCCACGTCAATTACATTTCTCAGGTACAATCTTCCAGGTGGCTACTGAAAAATTAGAGAACTATAAAAATATTCAGCAAATGCCACGAAACAAAAACTTGGTTTCCGTATTATTCCAAAAATCAAGAGAAATTTTAAATTCAGATTTAGTTTTAACCCAAAGAAAGCAGAATTGAGACCATGTTACAACAAAGATTTCCCACTCTCCTGAAGACTGCAGGTCCCGAATACATGAGTGCTCTGCTCCATCACATGCTGTATAAGAAAACTGAACTACTTCAGTCTCAGTTAATTATACATTTGAATAAGGATGAAAGGGATTTGCACAACCAGGAGCCAAATACATCTCACTGAGCAGGTCCTGGTGAAATTGTCTTAAGTTCAGTCCACCATAGAAAACACCAGTACTAGTCACTGTGAAAATGTCAGTGGTCTCCTTGTGAAGACAATCTTGCAAGTTTTTCTCTCCTCAGTTTTTGAACTGATGAATGGCAAATTTCCATTCTCCCTTTTGCCAGTGTCCCGCTAGGGGGCTGTATTGGACAAGGCATACCAGGCATAAGGAGCTGGGAAGAGATGGCTGGAAACACCAGCAGAAATTCCAGGCTCTGCTATCTGGCCATTTGCAACCTTTCCTTAACAGATACACAACAGTTGTCTGAAACTGATTCACACACCCATCCACACATAATTTTTCAGGACACGACTAATTTGACATTTTAAATCACAATTAACTTGGGCACTGGCTCATACCTTGCCATATTTCTAAAAGACAGTATTACTTTGTCTGAAAGAGTCTTATTGTTATGGCACAGACAGAATCATAAACCAATTAAAAGTAATCCAGAAATAGCTAACAACAGTATTAGAGTCACTTAGCAAAATAAGTGGCCCAGCAGAAAAAAACCTCTCCATTTTGCTAAAATGAATTCACCTATTTCTCAGGTCATATATCTACAACATAGGCTTCCATGCCTTTTAAATTATCTCATCTCATCAACTACTGTTGCAAGATTTTATTTTTTGTCATGAACCCTAAAAATTCTACAGAGAAAAAAGTAGCTGAGTAGTGTGCACACTATATTTCAGTACAAACCCACATGCTGGAGCTTTTGCTTCGAAGTGTAAAGATGGGAGTAATTTGTGTTTTGTGCTCTGCAGTTAACATCACATATAAAAACACTGCTGATGTTTGCCTGGAGTTTGTTTTGGATTTTTTTTTATTAGACAATCCAATTAAAAATTTCCTAGATACAAGTTTTAAATGACAACTAAAAGCTGGTGAATCTGAAGGTGGTAATTTTTGCTGCAAAATAATTTATCTGCGACAATTATTTTTGACTGGCAAAATATATTAAAAGTATATTAAATCTGTGAGCTATCTAAAAGACAGACGACTGAGGTTAAACTCTATCAACACAGAGAAAATGGCAAACAATTATTTTCTTTCCATTGCATCTTACCTTCACATACAGCTCGTATCGTGCCTTGACTATAGGATTATTCAAGATACTGGTGGCAGTAAGAACACTCTCCCTTTTTATTTGTTCTCTGTAGGCCTAGGAAACAAATTTGACAGTGAATAATTATCACGTTCCTATAACAACTGTCACATGAATTTGAATTCATGGTCAGTTTCTGTAAATAAAATAATGAAAATACTACAGCGTGAACTGCTTGTTCTTAGCACGTACGTGCAAACCACACAAAGCTAACCAATTAGGTTTAGCAGTTTTTATAGCTTGTTGCTTTAGCTTGATCAAAACATGTATCTTGCTTATATAATGGCCTACAAGCAGTTATCTGTTCTCATCTACAGACAACATCCAGGCTTCTCCATCACAGTCTAACATATTGTTGAAGGTGATCCTGTTCATTTTCAGGGCCCCTTCCAACTCAAAACATTCCACAATTATAGAAGCTCATATGAAAAAAACCCATAACTTTGGCAATCTTGCTTACTATCATGCTCATGCTACTCTTTCAACCCTTCTACCAGCACTAAGGTTTGTCCCTGTTAAAATTTATAATGATAAATACAACACGACTGCTAATTCTAAACTGTTCTCGCTTGTCTTCAAATTAAAAAGATAATGGCCAAGAAAACAGACAGTATGTTTATCTTGCTAGAAACACATGTGTTTTGTTCTTCAACTTGAATAACAAAATGTTTCCAATACTTAAACTCTGTAAAGCAAATCCTCATCAAATGAAGAAGTGATTTCTAGTAACTCTGTCATGATTTTCTACTTGCAGCTATTAAGCACACCAATATTTCATCAGCTGGGGTGCTTAAAGTGCTGGCTACTTCCTGAGGTGTTAAACTTACAAAGTCCTTTAAGGACATTACAGCTTTCTAGAGAACAAGCCACATCAACAAGAACTTAGAAATTATTTGCACCAAGAACTGTAAGACTTTTCACCTACATTTTTTTTAGTAATATGCCATATCTTACTTGTTTTCCTTTTGTGTGATCAGGAGATTTTAAGTGTTGCTGAACAGAACTGTGCAATGCAGGAACATAGACACTGCAAGCACTGCAGTGAACAGTCTCAACTTTCATCATATGGTCATCAGCCGTAACCCCTGCCAAAGAAGATGCAACAAATCATTAACACAAAATGTGTTATTTCAGGCAACTGGAAAAGTAGCTTGTCTGGCTTTTTACCCAAAAATTAAGAACTCTCAGTTGTTAAACAAGTCAAACTAAACCACTGAGGAATATTCACATAAATTCAGGCATCAAAATTAGGCTCTCTGAGGGCAATATTGGAAGAGGAAGTTACTCACTTCAATACGTCAACTTCACCTCTTCACAGACTACAAAGTACAAAAATGGCATCTATTTTCAATCAACAATAGCCATATCCTTAAAAATACACATTTTGATACAGGAAACAAAGCTTGACTGAAGTAATTGCACTTACTTCACCCCTTATAAAAACTAACTTACTTCCTTGCCCTCCCTCACCCTCAGGAAGAAGCACATTAATCCAACTCCTCCTGCAATTTTAAATTTTAGCTTGGCAACAGAACATTCTCATCACAAAGGAAAACAGGCCCACCAGTACTTAAGGAAAGTACAGAAGAATTTGTGGGATTATTAACATGTTGCCTATATCCATTTTTAAGTAGCTTTTAGTATTTAAGTTCAAATTAGATAATACTGAAATAGAGTTATTGCCTAAAATAAAGATACTCAAAGATGCCTTGTCTGGTTGTAGCCCATATTCTGAAATCCCTCAAGCAAAGAAGGGGAGGATATGGCACAGCAAGGCAGGGACACATGAACTGCTCCAGAAAACTGCCTGTAGGGCAGCCAAGGGGAAAAGAATTCCAGGCCAAGATGCACCTTGGGTAACCAAAAAAATGCTCCAACTCCTCCTTTTGACACTGTCCCTCCAAACCACAGCAACTCTCACTTGCCAAATCCGTGTCATTGTATTTGACCACTATCACCTTATTGCTTTATTACACTCTCTTTCAATCTACTGCATCCACCTGTTGTCACTCCTCATGCCTTATACTGAATGAGACCGTGGCAAAGCCCACAGAATTGATTGTCAGGTACCCAGCACGATGTTCTCACCTTCTGACAAGGCTACCTGGATACCCAACAAACAAGGCCTGCCATCTCCTGCTGTGCTTACATTCCACATGGTACCAGAAACGAAGCAAGGAACCTCAACCAGGTAGACAAAAGATGTGAAAACTAACCAGTTTTATGCATTTCATCAAATTCAAAGAAGAATGAAAGGAGAAAAAGACCAGGAGAGCTCCACATTACTCACCTTCCATTATATCTTTTTCAGCAGCTTGGGAATTCTCCGTTTGGTTACTTGTCTGCTGCTTACGCATTGCTGTCTTCTTGAATTTATTCACCATACACTCCTACAAAGGGAAAAAAGTTGGAAATACCTATGATGTACAATTGTTTACATTCCAGTATTAACCCGGATTTTAAAAATTCAATACAGTTTATAACAAACAGTAAGTAATTACTATTACTTCTTAAGGCACTACTTTCAACTGTGTAAGTAACAGTACTTTAGAGACTTGGAATTTGCTTCATTTGCTCGAACTCTCAGTAGTATGTGCTCCACCAAGTCATCTACAAAATGGTTAATGGTAATTAAAGTGTATTTGGAAAATAAATGGTAAATTGAACTATATTCTCATGTAATATTATACAGATCAAAACCAGCTGTCTTACATGAAGAAATTCCATCACTACTTTGTCAAATTTTGTTTGCTTCTGGATATGATCCAATGTCTCCTGGTGAGCTGCACTCTCCAGATGTGACTCAATTTCTTTTTCTTCAAACGTTCGAAACTTGCAAAATGAGCAAGTAAACGCCATTCTATCAAGAGAAATAGATTAAATATTACTATTAAAACTCCTGAAAATGATGACACTTAACAAACCCAATCAGAAAGGGAATAGGAAAAGCATTCTTTGAAGAAGCCTAAGTGAAAAAGAAATAAAAAAACCCCCAAAAAACCCTAGAGTTTTTCCATTACAAAGGGTAAGTGCTACATGAATCAAATATAAATCAGGCCAGTGTCAGAGTAACAAATTATCTATTCAGGAGACAAAAACTGCTGAAATCAGAAGCCAGGCATTTAAAAGCCACATTATTCTGTGAGTTCATCTATTGCAGCTCTCTACTTCTTGTCACCTTTTGTAGTACATCTTGTAGGCACAGAATCATAGTCCAGCCAGGCCATGAATTCCTAATTATAAGTAATTAGAAGAATTCATTTAAAGCTCATTTTCCATACAAAAGCTATATAATCTTTGTAAGTAAATATAAAGTCCTCAGTACAATGAGGAAAAGTCACTAATCACTAGCTAGGATCATATACTGCACTAACATTGAACAGTTTTGTACAATGCAGCCACTGGGCAAGACTAAGAAAGTTACTAACCTATGTACCTATTTTTGTTACAAAACAGTTGACCACAGATATATATGTATATATACACACACACATATAAAACCAGAATAAAACAAATTTCTAACAGCTTTTTAAGTCAACATGAACATATACTCCAAAAGCAGTAACCATTCTAATCTGCTTCTCAAGTGTGCACTGATGCACTTGTGGGGGAGAAGGGGTTAGTAAATTGTGCATTTTCTGATACAACAGTGGTCCAATGAAACACCCAATCTTCTAAGCCACTGAATTCGGGTGCCAGGTTTTGGTTTGAGGTTTTTTTTCTTTATTTAGATTAGCTTCTTGCTATTGCTGGGGAGAGGGGGAATTTGAAGGGTGTGGAAGGAGGTGGGGGTTTTTCCCTTATTTCTTTCTTGCATTTTGTTTTCCCAAAATCAGTCCAAAGGAAAAAAAATGTGTTCTTAGAGAGGCATTAAGGGCAAGAAAAACACTGCACACAAGTTACAGCACAAACCTGTATCCATCACCGTATTTTTCACTGTTCTTTTCTCTTCTACGCCTTTGCTTCTCTCTTCTGGCCTCAATCCGCCGCTTTTCTTCTTCCTCACTTTTAACTTCTCCTTTGCCATCTTCACATACAATTGAAGGATTAAAAACCAAATTCAAAACAAACAAAGAAACAACAGCAGAAGTACCTGTCCTGTCTCCTCCACAAACACTTCAAAATGCAGAGAAAGACCCTGTAACAACATTGTTCGATGCCTTCTTAAACGTTCTGAAAGTTTTGCTTTGCTTTCCTCCTCTAGAGACAACCACTTTAAACACTTGCTTTCAACTTTGCAGCTGAAGTTTTACACTCTAGTTTATTATCATAAAAGAAATTCTGAGTTAAAGTAACTCCTTCCCAGTTGTGCCTAGCTATTAAAGGCCTCTTCAAGTAAGTGACCAGAAAAAAGTAACTGGAAATGCATAGAGAAAAACACATTGTTAAAAACTCTCCCATGTTTTTAGAGCACCACTGCTACAGTCCCCTTACATAAAAGGAAACCATCTAAAGGCTGTTTGTTCTACTGAGAAGGCAGTTCCCAAAAGTGAAAGCAAAGGTTCTCATAAATGAGACAAAACAGTGTTGCTTCAAGGTATGGTACCCAAACTGAAATTCAACAACTTTATTATTTCTACC
Source organism: Urocynchramus pylzowi (assembly GCA_013397555.1). NCBI lineage: Eukaryota > Metazoa > Chordata > Aves > Passeriformes > Fringillidae > Urocynchramus > Urocynchramus pylzowi. Next base: position 1,469,590 of record VZRH01001290.1, on the reverse strand, counting down.
AACTAGACTTCACTTAGTTCCACAGAAAAATATTCCAAAGATTTTCAGCCAAAGAAATAAGCAGTTAATGGGGGCAGGGGGGAGCGCGAGACAAGGACAGACAGATTGACCAAACAACAAAACACCCAAGCAGACTTTCAGAGAAGACCTTGATTAAATTATCACCTGACATGTAAGTAAAGTGTAAATGAGTAAATGAATAGAATTTAGTTCTACAACATTTAAGACTTCCAAGGACACTAACTTTTTGCATAAGTGCACTTATGTTTGTCTTTCCTATGTCTGCTTTAGTAGACTATGGACAAAGGGAAAAAAATTAGAATATTATTCAATGGGTAGTTTTAGACCAGAAAAAAAGAGGATCGCTTCCTTTTCTTTTACAGTTCAACCTTAGAAGAGAGATCAGGCTCCAGGAAATCTACCTCCATCTAAACAGCAACAGAGAGCAACATACAACAGCATCATGCACAAACACCAAGACTGCGAAACACATTGTGGAGAAGTGTCACTGAATAATGCAAATACCTTCATGACCAACAGCTCCTGATTATCCCAAGGTTTATCATTTTGTAGCAAAGAGTTTCAAAATTTACTGTGATCCAGAGATGAGAAAAAATCCTGCCCATGAGACTATTTTTTAAAAAAATCAAATTGAAAACAAAAAACCACTGACCTACCCAGAGAAGCAATTCCCATACTGATCTTAGGAATTAAATTTCATTTAGTGCACTACCACCAACCCTGGAAATATTCAAAGGACCACTTGTTTTACTGCTGTAAAAACTATCTGGTATGGTATTTTTTGGCATGAAATGGCCTCCATTTTGACCCTCAAGCTCACAAATGGAAGTGCCTGTCCTGTGAGAGGCTGGGGAATGGAGACCTGAATCTATACCTAAACTAAAAACTCCCTCTTTCCTTCAGTGCACTTATGCAAACTTTTGAAACAAAAAAACTCACACATTTTAAAAATTAACTCAAAATATTTACTATTACTTCAAGAAAAGAAACACTCATTTGGCTGCAAATTTCCAGCCCTCCTTGCCATCAAATGAGACTATGCCATATGCAACAGGGCAGCATATGAGGAAAGGGGGACTAAAAGTAATTTCAGCCTTATCACTGGATTTCTTTTTCTATGTGTCTGGAATCACTACAGTTAATACACACTTGAACTGATTTTTGTGAACTAATAATAAAGCTGTTTCATTAAGACTATACATGAAACAGACCCCGCATTCCTGACAGCAGCTCTCCAAGATAACTGAATCTACTTTATTAAAAGTGACTCACCGAGGGTTTAAGGGTGAGGATGATCAGCTAGTGGGATAAATAATAGGATATGGGTGAGGAACCAGTTGGATGAACAACATTCAAACAATGGAATGGTAGCAGGTATAGAGGACCACAAAATTTTTTCACAAAAATTAAAAAAAAAATTAAAAATAAAAAAAAGCAAACAACAACAATTGAAATTATCAGAGAGCAGAGACGCAGTGACCAACCAAGTAATGGATGGATGTTACAAACAGCCATATTTCCACAGCCTAAATTTTTAAACTCTTTTAAACAAAAAAACAGGCAGCCATGCTACCAAATAACTACTAGAGGTCATAAAGGCTTACAGAATGTATTCTCTTAAAGTCTCCCAAATAGAATACCTACAGTACCTTACCTGACAAAGCAAACTGACTTACCTCCAAAAGTCTGATATCCAAGATCATAAGCATCTCTTGTAAAGTCTTCATATATAACAACTGCACCACTTGTATCGACTTCAATTTCCTAATAAAGTCAAATCCATAAATTAAAAAAGCCATTCTAAATCCAGAAAGGCAGCGTAATTTGTATTATTTCCAATGATCTGTTACTTGCTATTTTTTAAATATGACAACAAAAAAAAGTGAATTATCTTGTGGAACTCCATGTATGAACACTTCTAACTCTGCATTTCTCCGTAATGCCTTGCTAAATTATTTTCACAATCAAAACTGTTTTCTATATAAATATTTTGACTTCCAATCCAGACTTTTACTTAGTTGAGAAGGTGTTAATATTCTCACTCAAAAAGAGGGGAAATGCCACTCCGGTCTTGCAACATTAAACATTGTATATATGTATATATACATATATATACACATGCTTAGCTTACTAGTAACATTCTCACACAGTGTTGCAACTGATCAGTCAGAAGGAAGGGACTAATCTTCCTACCCTATCAGAGAACACCTTTTAACACAGACCCTTTTTTATTTACTCTCTCTCCTTCATGTGCCATGTCTTAGCCATTGCTCCTCACTTCTGTTTAGTGATCTCCTTTGTACCCACCCAAGCAGGTCATAGCTGCATGAGTTCAAGCTGTCTACCTGTGGCAACATGAGAAGTGTTCATATGAGAGCTCTCTTGTGCATTACAAGAACGGGTAGGGTCTACAAATACACCTTAAAATTCAATTTCCAGGCTATCTGTGCAAGCTACATCTTCCACTCAAAATCAACTGCCACCAAAATAAGACAGTTTTAGATAAAGTGAAAAAAACGCAAAATCATGTTCAGAAAAACTTATCTAGTTTAATGTTCAATTTGGTAACTCCAGCTTAAGAACTATTTGTCTTCAGGTATACTATGCAAACTTCTCAAAGAATCAAAACATTTTCCAGTTTTGGGAATCTTTACCTCTACAGTAGAATCCTGGTAAGATGTCTTCATGTCTATTAACATAAAATGAGAAACAATGCAAAAATGCTGTCACTGACAATTCATTTTAAGACAATAGATATTTAGGAAAAAAATCAGCTTGTTATGCAGGGAAGATTGTCTACATGTACAAATTATCAGAGTTAAGTAATACTCTGTAAGTAAAATCAGTTACCCTTAGAAATACAATCTAAACACTTTTAGAAGCAATCACCTACATCTAACTCCAAAACAAGAATTTCAAGGTTGAAAAGACAATACAATTTTGAGATATATTTTCATTCCTACAATACATACCAACTGCATCAAAGTTTCTGTTAGTTGTTACCCACTTTTTAATTTTCAACTACATGGTACTGCTTAGGTCTTTCAGCTCAAGTTTTAGAAACTATTAAACTACTCGACATTTTCTTCCCCCTAATCTCAGAGCCACAGGACAGGCTGCATTCTTGCAGAGACTATCAATTCCATTTCCTACATTAACCCCAATATTATGTACTGGTCTTTGGATTGTGGAAATCAGTGAGGGGGATGAAATTAAAAATTAGAAGAATTCTGCCTGAACATAGCTTAGAAAGGAGAATGTACACAAGTACTGAAAGAACTTGGATGTGCATTTTACAGCCTCTTCTCATAACAACAAAGCTGACAAGACCACCAATAAAGTTCCCTATACAAAAGGCAGAGGAGCGTGTCCTATACAGCCAGTTCCTGGAATCTGTACAGTACTCCTGACATTACAGTGAAGGGAACAGTTATGTAATACATAATAACGTAACCAAAATAACGAAATCAAAACCAGAATTTATGCCTCAAAGTCTCTGCCAAGTCTGTGCATTTGCCTGGCAAGCTATGAGCTGCAGCAACTTGAAACTATTTTCACGGATTTAAAACCAAACTACACAAAACACTGCAGATCAGAATTATGAGGAAATCACAAGCATAGAAACTAAAATCTGACTGCTGTACACACTGCTCACAGTATATAACAGTTGAGTTTACATTCCCTCAAAGCAAGTACTTTATTCTAACCTCAATGGTGACTTTTTTCTCCAACTTCGACTGCAACATAAAAAATTTAATATTAGAGTTGTAGAATATCTTTATGGAAGTTAAAGAAACCAAGCATCACTAATACAATTTGCAGTTTGTATTTAGTTTATCTATCTCATTTACAGTTCTTCCTGTCATTAGAACATTTCATTTACAAGTGGGAGCAATTTCTTTCTGCCTCTCATAATTATTATGTAACAGTTTTTGCCATTTTTGCAGTTTCCGTCCTTTTCCCTCTCCTCTTCACCCACGCCTTGTATCTTTATTTTAACTGCATCACAGCTGATGCACTACTTTTTATATCCAAAGAACTTGGACAGCAGGGCCCAGGCTCATGCAAGAGCACATTTTAGTATTTGTCAGGCATTGTCTCTTCAGACAACCTGAGCTATGACATTATTTTTAGTGGTGAAAATTTGCCTCCAGGAAGTATCATCATGAAGACTCAATGAGATAGTCTTCAACGGTACATATCTGAACACATCAAAATATTCAGCATCATTTAGCAAATTATCTTTGCAGCAGGAAAATCAAACATGTAAATTCCTAAAATCCACTGTGGACTATTTGACACGTAGAAAACAAAGAGTTACAAAACAACACATACAGCCCTCTTTCTGAATATTAAAACTAAGTCATTTCTAATTAATAAAAAAATTGGTAATTTTAACTTCAAAATTTTGGCATTTGCTACTTACTAGGTGATTTTTTCTGGCTCAGCTTCAAAATAGGCTTTGTCATTTTGGGTTTCTTGATAAATGTCCCACCAGGTTTGTTATATGGCTGTGGTATCATTTTTCTTTTTATTCCTCTTGCAGCAACTGCTGCAGGACTGGGTTTGTTATGATAGTCAACGACAATTCCAGGTCTGTGCATTCCGCCAAAGTCTCCCATATGCTGAAAATTTGTGAAATCAAGAGGAAGGCATTAGTATATGAAAGCAATGTCATAAAACAACTACTTGGTACAGTATGACTGTGACCTTAACTAAAATCTGTCTTCTAAAGCAAAATGCATGAGGAAACTTAATCTCCTGGTCTGATGCTCCTTAGTGCAATGTCTTTGTGGGTGCTTGTCCAGTAGAACTAATGCTTATGTATAAACTATGTTTCTGCTTATTCAGAACCATTGTCCAGGCAATGAACATATCTATCATATCTCAGCCTAACATCCTGGCTCCTCTCTTCAGATTCTCTAGATAATGAATTCCATCTGCCTCTGGAAAAAAAAAAAAAAACACAAACCAAAAAAAAACCCCCCACAGAGCTCAACAACTCAGTTATCAATGCTTAAAAAAAAAAAATCTTCCTTGCTTTGCATCTTATGCAAAATTATATAGTAGTGATCTGAAAACCGAGTAAAGAGGTTGCCCAGTGTGGAATACTGATTAATTGAAGAAAGCCCATTTTTTCTTTTATCTATCCTTCCACTGAATTCAATAAAATCAGAATTCTTAAGTTGGGCCTGGAGAGAGTGATACAAAAACAGTGCAGCAATAGGAATGAAATTCCACTGAAAGACTAAACCTTTTACTATTTCTAAAATTATGTACAGTCATTTGTGGATACTTGTATATGAAAGTTACCTCTCTGAAGACACGGAATAAATGAGTAATCTGAAGAGGGGAATATAGGTAGCTGGAATATTTTCAAAAGTGCTAACATACTTCTTAATATTAACTTAATTACTTGATTAACAAAGGGCAGAAGAGAGCCCACAGACTGGATGAGTGACTTGGATAAGCAGAAATGTATCTCTTTCCATGAGAAGAGAATTAATATTAAACTGTCAAAAGAACATAAAAATAACTTCAAAACCCTTAAGAAAAGTATGACTTTTTTAAAGCAGATTTTAAATGACAGACAGAATGTACCAAAACAGGTACTTTCCATAATCAGAAGTCCATGCACAAGATCTCCATGTTAATTTATTTAGCTGAGATAGCTACAGACTGCCTAGCATGTACATTTACATCAGACACAAATTTGACATGAAGTACACACTCCTTAATTTCAAGTTCGGGTTTTTTTAAACAGACAATCTACCTATTAAAGGTGCAATGCATTTTACATATGGTAAGTAGTCTAGCCTTTACATTCTCCCTTATTACAAGACTTATTAAAAGACTAAAAGGATAAATTTTAAAAGCAAATTTAAAAACAACTCAGTTGTAACTCTGCACAAAGCTTTCAGATCTAAATGAGTTCTGAAAGAATGGCATAAAGGCTTAAGAATGCAACATTTTCAGCTTCACAAGCAGAGAAATGAAGATTAGAATCTTTTTCTCATACCATGCTGCATGCTAGCTAACAGCCATGTGCAAATCTGAGCTAAAAGTTCAATATGGCAACTACAATACTCAAGAATGCTGCATAGTAGACTTTCTGGAACAAAACCACCACGCATGTTAAGCATATAAAAGACCCAGTAAAAAATAATTTTCCTCTACACTTCAAGCTGTTTAGTTTAAACTTAAAGAATCACTTCCCAAAGAAATACAGCACGCTCAGGAATTTTAAAAGGTAAGTTACACCTAGAGGCACAGGCAGAAAGCTGTTCACTGAATATTTCGTGCTTAAAAAAAAAAATCAAAATTTGGATTATAAAACCAAGACAAAGGGACACCATCAACCTAAAGTTAGTATTTCTGTCAGGTTTGGGGTTTTTTTATTCTCTTCTGCTGTATTTTTTTTCCTCTAGCTCACTTTACATCAAGCATTACTTCCTCAAACTGATCCACTATTTTGCACACAGTTAATCATGCTGTTTCTAGGACATGTACTTTTTACATCCCATACTGGAAAGGAATCCACTGAGAAGCACTTAGAACATAAGCCTTCAAAACAAATACAAGTAAGAGGACTAGGCACACTGTGTGGAAATTAATTTCAGTTCTGTGAAAGGACCTGATTTCAAGTTGATGATGCCCCTTTAACCAAGCTTTAATTCTGAGAAAGAATCACTGTAACTGCTAACCACTCACCTTTTCCATTTCCTCCCCATCACCCTTCCAGTAAACAAGTCAGAGTAAGAATTAAGTTTAAAAGAAGACTTGATGTTTGATAAAACATCTGCTCAACATATTAAATAATTAGCTCAACTTTTCCCTTTACATGAACCAAAAACTGCTCTAGCGTTCACAACCTGGGTTTTATTTTTTGCTTATACATTGCACCTTTAACCTACTCAAAACTTCAGAAGACTTTTTATTCAACTTGCACAATATTCAAAAATTTCCCCACCAGCAGCAGAGATGCTAGTTTACAAGGAAAAATGAAAGTCCTTTTAATCCCTTTTAGACCAAACCTACTACTTTTATCTTCACCTTTCAAACAAAAGGAGAGATTTAGCAAACCTTATCAACTAGTCTATTACTCATTACTTTCAGCAGAAAGAGGGACTGGGTTCTACTTGAAGACAGCTTCAAAGAGATAAACAACATTGTCAGCCATGATCGTGTGCTTGGACAAAACCCCCACACTGTACTGAACAGTGCATTCATTTTAAAGCAGTGGTCTTGAAAGGGTTTAAAAGAGTGTCTAGTGAAAAGAATCTGAAAAGATTCTGTACTTACTCCTCGGCCTCGGCCTCTGCCTGTTGATGGTCCTCCAAAAGCATCATAGTTTCTGCTTCCAAATCCACTTTCAGGATAAGCAGGCGTTCCTCTCCCCCGAGAGCCTACAGGTGCAGGCTTCATATGGGGTGAAGAAAAACTGCTGTAGGAAGAGTAACTCTCTCTTCCTCTGTCCTCCATAAACCCAGGCCTCAATTTTGAACGGGAGTAAGGTGCTTCCCAGCTAGACCCGCCCTGGTTTCTACCTCCGAAAGAGTCAAGGCTATTCCGGTAGGAGTTGTCAAATCGACCACCATAACTACCTCCGAAGCGGCTTTGTTCGGGTTCATTATAACCATAGCCAGATCTGTACAGATCTCGCCCACCCAGAGAAGACCCGGAGTCGTAAGACTCATAAGGTCCAAACCTGGAAAAGTTGCACAGTGAGGAGAAAAAAAAGTAAGCTTACTAATGTTATACATTTCAAAAGACAAGTTATCAGTTGACATTTATCAACTAAAATCAATTTATTACTATACTGATCTGTACAGTTGTGTTATTGTTTAATCTTGATTAGGGCTGGGCAATTCACACTATGACCAGACAGAAAGCTATCTGAGCCATTTTTGCTACAAACAATTCTAGAGTTCAGTATACCTGAAATTTGTTTACTTAAATTTTCAGCAACATTTATTTACTAAAACATTGTTGGAGCCCAGCCCTAGTCTCACAAAAATAATCACCTGCAGACATTCAAAGCCTAGTCAAACGCCCCTTTCTTCAAAATCATCCCCTCACAGTCTAACAGTTGAACAGCAGTTATGAGGCAGCTTAGTTCTGAACTGAGCAAAAAAAAAAATGTTTTGGCTTTTATAGTGGTACAGTTGTGAGTTCCAAGTACCCCACAGTTCTTATTTTAAAGGAAAAATACATATGCTCTTCTGTTCACATTTGTTCTTTCCAGATTTTTTTTTCCCCTGCAAAATTCAATCTCACAATCAAAAAAGTTCATGGTCTTCAGTGTATCCAGCTTTCACTTGCAGACCATTAGGTCTAGCAACTCAAGATTTTGAAAGTCTCCCTAACGCATGCACAGTGGACACAAAAAGAGTCCTTGGAATTTCAGAGTAAAGCAACAAGGAGCTACAGTCTTCAGCTATTTATCAGGAGTTTGCTTTGCCTGGGACATGGGCAGTGTCAGGCTAGAAATCAATATCTGCAACTGCTTGGAAGGGAGACACATTAGTGTCCCTGCAGGGTTATAACAGAGTGACTGGGCAGCTGGGAAAGACAATCCCTTAACTGACACAATACAACCTACAAGAGACTCAACTGACTAACTGTATCTACAGTGAACTGAATGCCTTCATTTTAAAATCTGTTCATCTCAGAAGACTCGAAGACACACAGAAAATGACACTAGAAAAAGTCCATGCATAACATTAGGTGACATAGCAAGCGACATTTTGGCGCTCAAGTAGTCATTCAACCTCCATCATATGCAGATTACTATATGGTAGGTACGGCCTGTTCCTGCATCTCTGCTCAGACTTGGAAATCAATATTAATGTTCATTATTAAACAAGTTATACTTAACTAAAAAGCTTAATAGAACCGAGCAGCAAGACACAACACTTCTCCAGCCTCCCTCTTTAGTACTGTCCTTCCCCAGTGGCACCACAGTGACTACAGACAGGAACCACACAGTAGTCTGGCAACAGCCAGACAAAAGTTCAAGGATGCACACAAGAAAACCATCAGATTATCTAAGTTTTCTTCACATTTTATCTCCTCCAAGATAGAATCACTACTCTGAAAAGCATGCTTCTTTGAATGCAATTTTAAGACCTAAATCAAATCAGCTGCTCCCTATTGTTTTTATCTGGAAGACCAAATAGTACCCTAGCATTAAATACACAACTTTAAGACCACTGCATCAGAATTTTTGGTTTTAGACTATTCCATCTTACAAAGCAGCCCAGGACCTGCACACACTTTCAAGTGTAATCAGTACCTTCCAATGAAATAATCTGGACATGACTTTCAGATTCAATACCAAGATCACTTGAGCACTGCACATTTAAACCAAAGAACACATACCCTAAATGTTCCTTGAAAACGGAATGTTGATAGATTCAGTCTAAGACACTAAACCAATTGGGTCTAGTCTGCTATGTCAGCAATGGTGGGTCAGGCCAATCAGCTACAAATTGCTAGACAATACTGAAAAACAAAACTTTTGCTATTTTCATTCAGACGCACTGTTCCGCTGTCAAACTTTTCCACAAAATGCTGATTATTACAAGAATCTAGCACTTCCAGTTTAGTATTTGCCAGTATTTATCAAACGTGAAGACTCGGAACCAAAGCGTTCATACAAAATCATAACAACATGCCTCAGGAACACTTAAGTTAGAAGAATGATTTAAACTTAAATTGGATTTGATCAATTCTTGGGACAACTGAAGGATTATTTTACCTGTTACCACCACCACCACCTCCTCCGCCTCCACCTCCATGACTCTCCATCCCATAGGATTGGTTAAGGTAAGAGTCCATGGATCGTGGGCCACCATAGCCTCCATGCCCATAATCCCGGTCCATGTCTAAAAAAAGAGCAGAAAAATGTTTATAAAGAAAGCAAGTGAGAATTCTTATTAAGTAATCTAGTTTAAATTCTTAAGTAAGAGGTTTACTCATTGCCACGGTGCTTAAAAACAAAATACAAAACTGACAGTTGCAAACCAATTTTGACACTGTGCTTAGAGAAGCCAGGTGTCTTTGTCATCATCTGAGCACCTCTTGACTGGAATCAAGTTCCTAATTTTTTCCAATAGTAGGTAACTCAGGATTATTGTTCCATCAGCTGGAATCGTCATAAATTAAATTAAGATAATTAAATGAAGGTACCTGATGTAGAGTATGTCTGAAGTTGTAGAGAACTAAGACCACTTCCAACCCTTTCATAAAACAAAGAGCTCAGAGGCTCTCTCTATCCAATGCCCCAAGAAACCTCCACTCGCATTGAGAGACCCTGGGTCAAGGTTACAAGCTGTCATGCTGCAGTGCAGGCTCTGTATATAGGCTAGAGTCAAACAAAAGCATTTTCTGCCATCTAGCACAAACAAAAATCCACCCAAATCAGCACTCAGCTGCAGCTCACTAACTGCACTAGGGTGCCTGTATTTCACAGTGGAACTGATGTCACTTCATGACATCTCAGCATCTTGTAATGAAGTCTGGCAAAAGAACCAACTTCCTCCTCAGCACTGGAAGGTCTACGTAAAAATTCTGGGCAAATAATCACTTCAATTCAAAGCACTAAAACAATGCTGCAGATCTGCATAATGATTATGATCCACTGTCTTCCTGGAATGTACACAATCTGCACTTCACTGGCATTCTGGAGACCAAAACTGCTTCCCAGTACCAACCAACACCAAGGTTTGGGTAATACCAAGAAAACCTGGCAAGTCAAGAGTCACAGAAAAAGTAACACAGAGAAGGAATACACAATGAACACAGGAAGGATAAAAATAAAACCAAGTAGCTGTTTACTCTGATAAGAGAGAGTATTTTATACATTCCAGTATCTCCAATGTAAACCACTGACTTTTCCAGGACAGTTAGCTCTCTTGAAGTAATAAGTTGTCCTATTTAAAGAAATACAGCAACTCTCTGTGCATATCATTTCATGAAAATAACTGTAGTGCTGAAAATACGTTTATAAATTATATCCCGTTTGTACCTAGATCTTGTTAGCACCAAGTCATTGTAATTTACTTTCCTGTATCCGTCAACAACGAAAATTCTGCAAATTATATTAAGATGACTGTATCACTTTCACATAGATATTCTTAGCTTGCCTCAACATAGACTCCAACACATAAAGACCTACTGCTGATTTTTATTCTAATGATCATAGGTACTTTCTAAAAAATTAAAGACGATACTTCTGGGAAAAGAAAAAAAACCTTCTAACATAGAAGTCACACTGTACCTTTTCATATTCTGAACATATAATAAAGATTCAAAAACCAAAGCACAAAAAACTTTTTCAAAATACTAATCATGTAGCACCACCCATAATCAACTTAAATTGCAAAGAGTTACTGCAAAAATGGATGAGGCTTCTAATAAAAACATCTAATATTCCTCTCTGGTGTTTCTAAATGATCTGCCACCTAATCAATACATTACCCTCAAGACTGTATACATAAAGATGAAGACCAGCAAAAAGAGAAGACAGTTAAGAAAATAAACTCAGTTTTACAGAAATTAAGATTGACCATGGGATCATCTAATCTCAGATCCAGGTTGCTAGGTTTTTTAACACAGGACAACTAATCAAAAGACCCTGACATTCTGAAAACTGACATACCTGACCTAAAAGCACCCAATAATTTACCTTCGTTTCACCAACTCTCTATTCTCTACAGGCCCTAAGATGGCACAAAATCAGCGAGGTTAAGAGTTGAGAACTGAATCAAATCACCCAACAAGGAAGAACACAATATACTGTCAAGATCCCTGCCACTGCAATGCAATTCTACTACAGCACAGGAAGTAGGGACCAGTGTTATGCATATGCCAGCAGTTCAGTATTGGAAAACCACAAAAACTTTCATGTGCAAAGAACTCTTCCAAAAATGGTTTAAAAAGCATAATTTTGAAATATATTTTTAGTCTAAAATTTTTAGCATGAAAGCAAAAACTATAATACGATTTACAATCACAGGATAACTTCTGACATCCACACTTGCTCAACACTCCTTACTCAGTTCATGTTATGTAACATCAGCAGTCTTGCCATAGAGCTATGCCAGTCCCTAAACTTCAGGACATCACCACCATCTCCTCTCTAACAGTGAACAATTTATTAATCCCTTTCCAGACTCACTGCCCTGCATTTACCTACATTATGATATACTCACATTTGAAAATGGTAACATGGGATACAAAAGGTACAAAGACATGAAGAGGGATGATCACTTGAATGATTTACTGCAAGAAACTGGAGGGAGCAAATGCAATTTACAAATAACAAGCTAAAGAAGGGTCCAAGTCACTTTTCACAAAAGACATACAAATCTCAGAACTGAGTTACAAGTAATAAGTTACTAAAAGTAACAGGGATTTAAAACAGAAATTGGATAAATCAACTGACAGGAAATTCAAAGCATGTCAAACACAGACTACGACTGGGAAGGTCCTCAAGCTGCAAACCAGTGAGGGCATACAAATACACCAAAGGAGTACTTGTACTACTTGCCTCCAAACAGAGAGTGACATACAGGAGGATATTGGTGAGGTAGGATAGCCACTTTTGATTTGATCTGATCAACTGAAGGTGACCTTATAATCTCCTTCCAGCTATTTCATTAGCTGTTCCACACTGCTGACCAGTTAACCTATCATTCCAACCACTGCCCTCCTGGTTCAGCCATCAGCTGCAACCTTTACCAAAGATTCCTACATTTTATACTTCATGCCCAGAGCATGACAAAGAAACTGCATTCAACTTAACAAGTATAGTATTTCTTCAGGTATTAAACTTTACTCTCAAAGTATGTTCTTCAGAACTTTTATAATAAAAAAGGGGAAACAAAGAAGACACCAGTAAATATTAATTTAGATAAATGAAAATAGAAAGGATCTTAGTGTAGTTACTGATTAATAATCACTGTCAGCACCAGTGGAGATACAGAGAAGTTGCCTGTCTGTGCAGACTAAATGTGAAATTGTTTCACATGCTGAGAGAACATGTATTTAAGCACTAGAGAAAAAACACCAGGAATTGCATTCCAGTGTCTCAAACTGGAAAATTCAAAAGAGTAGTAGTTCACTTAAGTTTAAATAGTAACTGCTATCAAAGAAACCTTTGAAGAAATATTGTATCTGTGTATCTATGAAAACCACAGAATTAAGAGGAAATTAAAAACCAGTGGTCCATATTTGCTGTTAAAGCTTAAAAATAAGAGAGTAAACCTCTGAGATGAAGGCATTATCAAAGCATCTGAAACAAAGAATTTATTAACAGAATCAATCAGGTTTTGGCATCTGCAGCTTCTTGCATAAATACCCTGAGAATGAATGAGCCATTGAACTTAAGCAGGGAAATAGAAGAACTTGCAAAGAACTATCTGGTTTTTGATTTCTAAATTGTATTGAACTTGTATTGAAAAGAGGGGAGAAGAGCTACATCAAAGATGAAAATAATATATTACCTCTAAAATTAAAAATAATCGAATACTAAAACACAAGTTTAATTTAAAAATTAAAATGTTAATGTATATGTATTTCTCCNCCACAATTCAGAAGGGGCTTGTTCCATGGGCTGAGCACGTTTTTGCATAAATCAAATGAAAACAGGGGAAGTACAGGAGTATTTTTCCCACAAAGGGCTTTCATTTTTCTGTGTATCCTGAACATGCCCAGTGGAAAAGCTAAAAAGGCTAAAATGCAAGGAATCTTTAAGCACTTATATAGATTAATTAAAAAAAAAAAAAAAGAAAAAAGAAGAAGCCACATTTAGTGGAGAGATCATTTAAAATAGCTGCAAAATAAATCTCAATAGCCAGTAAAGAAAAATCAAATTTTCCAAAGGAAAAGAACTACAAAGTAAACAAACAGCAGGTAAGACTCAGAATCTCTTGGTACAAAGAACTCAATTTAAAAGAAAAAGCTTTAGATCAAAGAACACTGAAATCATATTCACAGCATAAAGACAAAAATAATTTTAAACAGTGTGCTCCATGTGAAGCAGATGAAAAGGCTAAGAAAATGAGAAAGATCTTGCAAAATAAATGATAAATTAAAAAAGCTAAATTTTGACTACCAGAAGCTTAAGGGTCTGTTGTGCAATAGGAAGCAGTATTTTTTCCAGGCACATTACGTTTTCATAACACCATGTCTAGGTTGTTAGCATCACTACCTTGTCATAAGCCATTTCCCCTTCCAGACTAAAAGGACAAGAGCTGCAGTAACTAAAATATTAACAGGAATATTGAATAATATTTCTGCTAACAATACTAACAATTTATTCCAAAGGACACATCAACTCTGGGCTCAAACTGAGCTGACAGGAAGGGACAATGGTGCAATTACAGGAGTCATCAGACACACAACTGAAAGTGCTTCCCACTGGCTGAAAGTTTCCAACAGGAAGAACCTTGCCAAGAGCTCAAATGAAAACTAGGCAAAGATGAAAATTCCCAACATCTACCCTCTGTTGCCTGTCTTCTGAACCCCACAAAACAGCCTTCAGTAAAACAATTTTTATGCATGCCTTGCTCATGTACATACAATGTATAAACAGTCATGGTAAAAGTTTCAAGCTGCATACATTATAATTAAACTTTTGTAATAATTATAAATAACAGAAAGCTTAATTAACACAATGAAAACTATAATTACAGCGATACATGAAAGGAACACTTTAATTGTACAATACACATTTGATTAGTTACTTCCCCTACAATGAGCCTGGATTCACTTTAATATTTGTGTCATGAGATCTCAGAAAAGCAAGCTCTGGTTAACGAGTTAAGTTACAGTGAATATCCCAATAAGAGACTTAAACTGGCACTTAAGAATAACCTTTCATTCTAAAATTCAAGTGGACATTTAATTAGTACTCAATACAGAAGATGAAAACACAGGAAAATATATTTATTTATTCACTACTTATTAATTTTGTTATGCAGAAAGATAAATAATATAATTGGGAAAAAAAAGCTAAGACTCGAGAAATGCATCACAAAAATTATTACAGTGCAATCAAAGATGCATCAGTAATTCAATGTGTTATTTCCACATAACAGCCAGCAAGAGTGTCAAGAGATGCAACAGCAAGTGCTTCTTTGACAGGATCTGCAAATGCAGTTTGGATACAGTATCAGCAAAGCTTTTATATTAGGATCCTTTTAACACTTGCTTGCATGCTGGCAAGAGACATCAAAACATTTCTTGAGTCTTTTCTAAACTCATAACCTTAATCATCTTACCAAAGTGCGTGCATTCCTTTTTGGTTTATCTATACCATATTTTTGACAGTGCAAAAAAAAAAGAGGTTGCTTTTGGTCTTGGCTTTACATGTTTTTTTCTATACTCCTTTCCAAACTGTTAGTTAAAGTAAACTTCAGTGGGGGAGGAAAGGTAAATAAAACCCAAGCAGTTACGGGTTCTGGTTTATATAAAAAAAGGAAAATATCCTTTCTTTTCAACAGAAATAGTACTCTGTAAGAATATACTGGTTTATGTTAAAAAAAAAGCTTCACCTTAAGAAAAGTCTGTATTTCTACCCCACCCCCCATCCCCACTCCTTTATCTCACAATTTTTCATTTGGAACGTGCAGTTCATGTTGACATGCCCAAGATGAAAATCAAGTCTCACTCCCAGACAGTTACAACTCCTCCAGAAAACAACACGAGCACTCAAACCACGTTACGCACTTTTAAAAACCCGATTCCTATTTTTTGTTTTTGTTAACACTGATTGTTCAGCCCCAACTCTTTTTACAGGTTAGACGTATTTATAGCTCATACCTGAGACTGACCCACTGGGCATGTTCACACCACAATGCATGGGGGTATCTGGGAATCTCCAATCTCTGTCTTCAGCTGGAGAGGATGGGTCAGTGAGAATGACTTAGTGCTTAGCAAGAGCTGGAGGGGAGAGACAGGGAGCCGCAACAAGAGGCGGCTCTCTCTCCTGTCGGATCTCCAGGCTCCTGACACGACCCCCTCAAAGAGCTCGCCCCGAGCTCCCCCCGGCTCTGCCCGCACC
>VZRH01001290.1:1382244-1452567 GCA_013397555.1 Urocynchramus pylzowi | reverse complement strand
GGGGGGGGGCTGCAGGGTTGGGACTAGATGATCTTTAAGATCCTTTCCAACCCCTTAGCACTCTACGATTCAGTGATTCTGCGATGCATCAGTCCCCAGGCAAAGTATTTTGTGTCTGTAACAGACTGCACAGAAACACTCAAAATGGCTGATGCTAAACACAGACCTCATTTGAGGTTAGTTACAAGGTATCACTGTGATCTTCTATGCAGTCAAAAGATTTGAAGAAACAGACTTCGCCCAGGCACATGATCATGCAAAAAAAAATCCTCAACAACCTGTGTGAAGGTCACATGAGGAGTATGCCACTCCTTAGAGTTTCTTAATGTTTTATACAACCCTGAAAGAAACAAAAAGAAAGGAGGGGGGGAACAAAAAGAAGAAAAAATATATGAGATGGTAATGAGCAGATCTGGTACAGAAAACCTGGGAAAATGTCTCTGAGGACAGGCTGTAGGTGAACTTTCAGGCTGTATAAGCGAGCAAAGCCATTCTCTCATGGCGTTTGATTCTGCCGGGGAATCAGGGCTTCCTTCAGTCTTGGGTGGCCGCAACAGTTTCTGGCCATCCGCAAAGTAATAAAAGCTGCACTGCAGGCAGGCATGATTTGAGTCACCGAGGTGAAGAGTCAGGATCAGTTAACCCCGAGCCGGCCGGGCCCAGTTCCGCTCGCCGGGCTCTGGAGGGCAGCAGAGGCGAGCGCATGTGCCCCGCTGGCACCGCGGCCTTCCCCGCCCAGGGGAACCCTGCCTCCGGCTGCTCCTCCGAAGGTACCATGTGCTTGGGCAGAGCGATGTCTCCAAAGGGCAAATACCCCTCACACAGAGTCTTTCGTCTCCCTACGAGCCTCTCAGAGACCCCTGTAACCTCAGGGGGCCTCCTGCTCAGAGCGCCGGGAGGTATGCCAAGGTTACATTTAAAGGGAGGTGGAAACAAAAAGTAGATAACGTCTGTTGACCAGTAAGGATGCTAAAGGGATGGGATCTTAAGGAACGGACATTTTGGGCAATGTATAGGATACTTCTTGGGGGGCTGACTCTTGGCCTCCAGCTAATCACATGATGGATTTGGCCGAAGGTTCTGGATAAAGAGGATGGGATGCTGAGTGATTGACAGAGGGTCAGGGCAGGGGGTTTGGGGATGATCTCAACCCAGGAGAATGATAACACAGGTATAGGGAAGGGGTACAGTTTGGGGTAAACTACTTATGAAAACTAAAGGAATACAAAAATCTATTACAAAGTATTACAAAGTATTACAAAATATAAAAACACACTACAACATCACAGTCCTCTCTGTGCCCCCATCCCTCTACACATGCAGACCAGACAAAGTTTCCTTGCACTGAAATACAGTAGACATTCTCCTGAATGTCCGGGGCTGTACATCTCACATTTGCAACACAGCAGCCTCTTTTCTGCAGCCTTTGTGATGGTCCAGCCTGATCCTCAGACTCGTGTTTGTGAACAGGCATATGGACCAGCATCCCTCTGCCCTAAAGCTCTGAAGGGAAGAAATCAGGTAGAATAGATAGATTTGTGATCAGTGCAGCTAATCGTTATTCAAAATAAACGCAAAAATTCAGGAAACCGGATTCTGAATCAATTGCCCATAAGTATGTCAAAGGTGAATGTTTTAGCTGTTTCCCTGGCACAAAACTTATTGAGAGACTCAACAACTGAAAGTCTGTGGTTGGCAATGCAACTGTATGGAAAATCATGCTATGAAAAGCCAGTGTCCATAAAAGAGACACAGGGCTCCTGCTTTATTCGAATAAAGGGAGAAAGTCCACTGGAGCACATGCCCGCAGGTTTTCCCTCTTGAGATTTCAGAGGGTGCAGCCTCCTTTTATCCTAAAGTCCCAGGCACTCGTTGCCCTCTTCCTTTCCCCATTGCTGAGGTACGAGGAAGGTACAGCCTTCCCAAACCGCCTTCCACGTATCCCTCCTTGAAGCTGTCATTTTACACCTAACTTCAGGAAGTCAAGCTTGTGCAGACCCACTTGTCTGTTGCAGAAGCCAAGCCCTCTGGGCTCTGGAGCAAACCTGCTGCTTGAAGTTAATAGAGACATTAAGACCTATTTCAAAGAGGTAAACACCCATACCTTCACCCATCGAATTATTTGTAAAGACATTAGCACACATCTTCTCTGTCACAGCCTAAGGGGACTATCGTTTAAAGGAGAGCAGAATTTATACTGTCCTGTCTGAGAGGGAAACTCAGAACAGGAGACTGTTAAAATGATAAGCACTATTATTAGATGTTTAGGCAAAAGGCCATAGAGAAGGAAGGGACAACCAGTGGTAGACCAGGGAAAACTAAAAAGATTGAGGTGCATTGGAAAAGGGGACTAAAAAGTACTATTTACAGGGAAGCAGGCCACTGGTCAGTATGTTTGTGTGATTGAGCCCCATGGCTAATTGCCACTGTCTGTCTGATCTTCTTTTCAAATTATTTTTTATCTATTTTTCATGTGATTGGTTGTGTCCTCTGTTCTGTGTCCATGCATATGAGCTGGTAATGAACTCCAAGCCAGTTGGCTTGGTGAGTCACATGAGCAGTCTGGGAGACAAGTGCTGGGAGACCCTTGAAGGATTTTTCCCTATGCACACATCCTTAGAAGCAGGATCAGGCTATGCATGCTGCCTGCATGCATATTGGGGGTCTCTAAAGACCAAGACTTGAGAACGAGCAGAAGCAGGTCCACGGCGCCTAACACTCCTCATTCATAGGAAATTATGCCAAAATGCATATTTTTGTGACTCTCTGCACTGTTCTCCTAAAGCACATCTATTCTGTGACTAATCGTCAGCAAATTTACTCATTAGAGTATACTCGACTACCAAGAGTCATGGTGTTAAGTCTCTATAGTTTGTCATGTTAAAAATCTGAATTCAAAAAGTCAGAAGCAGCCTCTGGAGACATGAGTGATTGTTAAAATCAGCAGTTTCATCTGGACTTCAGGAGGCTCTGAGATGGGCCCATGCACATCATGTCAAGATTACTTAAAATATGTATGCAACTCTACAGTGTTCCTATGAAAACTACTACTGTCCTGTGTGTCCTTTCATGGTCTGAAGAATTTATTGACTACAGAGGTTGTTGTTATGGGGACAGGCATCAGTCAAAGAAATGAGGGTATGTGACAAAGAGAACACCTGATTATGAAAAACTCAGTTTCATACAGAAGAGGAAGTATGGCCCTGAAAACACAGAGGTTTATTTGGGCCTACTGTCCCACAACCAGAAGCTCAAGGAGAAGAAACTGGATCTAGGAGTAGATCAAGACTACAGCAGGTATAACATACAATTTTTTGGATTCAATACAAACAGCAAAAGCGTATTATTTTAGACTTAATTATGATCAATGGGCCACTGTTGGTTTCAGACTTTTTAAAACAAAGACTCCTTCTTTCCTCCCTGCAGGACTCCAAAAAGGAAAAAAATCTAAGCTAAGCAAAATAAAACAAAATGGAGACATAAGAAGAGAAGGGAAACAGACCAGCATTGTACTTCATTTGTTCTCGATGATCAAAACATGAATGTTTCAGTTAAGTGTAAAATCTCCCTGTACAATCACATTCTGCTCTTGTATTCATGTTCTACTGCTTCCTCGACTGTTTTCTCAGGGTTTCTTGTTTTTTGGTGGGTTTTTTTTGGGGTTTTTTTGTAGATTCTTCAGAGCAGTACAGGGATAAGAGAATAATGAGTGATTTTCTCCAAGAGCAAACAGCAGCACGGTTACTGTGAAATACTGTTCTTCTGCAGTTCAGTACCATGACTACCCACACCCTCTCCTCTTCTTCCCAAGTGCTGTGTTTTCCTCTGCCCTTCCTTTTAAAGCATTGTCTAAAACCTGAAGAAATTCTGTCAAATAACTATCAATCACTGCTAACAGTGGCTAGCAACCAGGTACCAACAATTGTGGAGACCTAACACTAACACAGTTTAATTGCAGTGGAGTTGATTTACATCTCACTGAGAATAAGAGAGAGGGTTCTTCTGGCTTTTGATGGAAGCTGTCTATTAACCCTGTTCAGAGCAGGTGTGACTGACATAATGTTTAAACCTACAGGAGTACATCTCTCCAACAGCACCTCTCTCCAGTACCATTACAGCAGTGTTCACAGCAGGGCTACATATATATATATAGATATTTAACATGGATGTCCACTGACACTTGACATTTTCAGGAGTTGGCCTTCTTTGCATCTTGGGATGATGGGGAGTAGGGCAGGAACATGAAAATTACATTGCTTCTTTCTAGAACATGAAATCTAATCCCGTTTGTTTCTTTTTAGATATTAACATAGAAGCAGATCCTTCCATCCCAGCTTCACAGAAGAACCATGGTAACCATCCAGAGCCACACTGATTTCAGGGCTCTTATGTCTGTCATCAGCACAAATCAGAGCCACAATATGGATTTCCAAAGCTCAGGTATTCTCTCTGAATGCATATATTGAGAACACAAGCATAAAAGATGCCCTAAAATTCAGCAGGAAGGAGTGGAAACATCCTAATGCAGAAATGAATCATGTTCTCCTTTTCTCCAGGGAAAAATCCCACTTAGAATATAGATTTAAAATCAACCAAACTTAACAAACTTCTTTATGTAACTCCTTTAGAGGAAAGACTAGAAGCCTTCAAATCTGCCCTAACACAGGTCTGCTGGAGCTTGCACGCTGGGTGGCCCTGCTGGAGCCTCATCAGCCTCCCACCAGCAGCTGTGGGTACTTGCCAGAGACAGTCATTGCTGTAACTCTTGGGTCACAGTAGAACACTGAAGTTAGGGTAACAAAGCCCATCTCAGGTTTTGGGTTGGTTTTTTGCATGCTTGCCAACAGCTGGTTAGTTGGGAATAGAGACAGGCTATCAGCTTCATAATGACACAGCCCTAGAGGAGAAAGGATCTTTCCAGAACAACTTTCTAGTAATTGTCAAATTATTAGTGAAGTGCTTTACTTTTCTTGAATGAAAATACAAAAAAAAATTAGCAATTATGCTTATTACTTTTTATATTTACAACTTCCTTTTACTTTGTGCTCCTTGACATCCAGCTCTAGTTATTATCTAAGCGTGCAGAAAAGTGCTGCAAGAGGTGTGTGGGACTCTGGTCAGGCTCTTTGCCCTGTAGCCTCCACACTGGGAGGCAGAGCTGCAGGTGCCCTGAGCAGGGACAGAACTGGAGCTGTCATTGCTCTTTCCATGTCAGTCAGCCCACTTATCCCCTGGAGCATTTCTTTTCAGTTGCTTATTATGTGCCCATTTGCTCCCATGTTAGAGATGCCTGTGCTGTACCCCTTCCTAACTTTCTCTTTCCTTAAAAAGAAAAAAGCCAAACAAGACAGCAAACTAACACAAACATACATAGTCATTGCCAGTATTTTTCAAATCTTCTGTATAGGTAATTCTATATCAGAAAGTGCACAAACCCAGTTCCTTTTCTTTCCTGCTGCAGTAGGCTGGGATGTGGGTTTCCTACAGGAACTGTTCACAGAGGTACAAGACTGCCCATGCGCCTGTGCTTCCTTCCTCAAAACTGCCATGAAGTCACAGAGACTTTTCAAATACATTTTAAAAGGGAGGGGGGAACAAAAAAGGTTGAGTGTGTATATATACATTTACACTTGCAAGCCACTTTCTTAGCCTTTGCTCTTGAGTTTTATTCTTGGACTTTTCAGTGTGACTGAGCAGTATTTTTTCTTATTTTTAATTTATAGTTTTTATTGTTACTTAAAGCTCAAGTTTTCATGCTCTCTTGAATCAGACTGCAGAGGTGTACAGCAAACACTGTTACAAGACTTGTGATAGAATCACCAGAATGTCAGCATATGATTTGACATAACATTTCTCATATGTTTTTTTTTCTGTGTTTCCAAAGTACTTCATACCAGGAACAATTTCCACATGGCCCAATACATCCTGCTATGAGAGTGCTCAGCATTTTTTCCCTTAAATTGTGTTATGTTGGTGAGTATTACTGAAGGACTAGAAGGATTTTTCCTATAGTTCAGGAAGGGAAAATTGCCCTGTGTTTTTGCTGGGCCTATGATACAGTGTGTACATCCTGGAACACAGTCAAACTTTCATGTAACAGTTTATTTCCAGGTTACAGACATTTTATAGGGGACTACTGCATAGTTTTATGAAAACAAGGTACATATGCAAAACCCTTTAAAAACTGTAAGGAAGAAAACAGCTATAGCTTCTTTCTCACACTGCACTCATGCTTACTTCCATGCACTTCAGGGATGACAGAAGTTTCAGCCTTTCAGTTCAAGGCTCATAAAACTTAAATATGCTGCACATGTTCCTGAATCAGATTTTTGTGTGTAGTGCAACATGAAAATTTAATGCTGAAAATAATGATCTCTGTGCTTCTCATTTGTTTTGCTTTGAATTAATCTACAGTGAGGAGCCTCACATACAAATATTGTGGTTTCTGTGAAATGTCTGATGATTACACACTCTGTTAGCTCAATAATTGTGCTGGTAAACTCACTTTGGAGTCTTGGTCTGGAGACAGGATAGGTTTATTCACTGAAAAAGTTGGCTGCTGTGCCACCCTCCATGTGTCAGCAGCCAGGGCAGCAGCTCTCAGGGTGTCATGGGTATGAGTGCCGTGGCACTGATGGAGGTTTAGCATCCCCCCAGCTCTTCCCTGGGAAATAAACTTCTCTTTATGGTCTGAAAATGAATTGTGCCCTGGTAACTCTGCCTGCTCCACTCTGCAGTGCAGCTCTGCCTGCCAGGAGACAGCTGCCTCTGCTGAGGCCAAAGCAGCTCATCCAGAAAATGATAGAAAGCATCTGCTCATTAGCAGCTTTTCCTTCCTCCTCCTCCTGCACTTCACTTGTTAGTCTGGGTCCCAAGTCCTGGCATGAATGTAGAGATGCTCTACAGAGCCTGAGCATATTCATCAGTATGGGTATTGCAGTATCTGTCAACATTTCCTCCACAATATTTGAGAGCACTTTGAAAACAGTGCTGGCTGTCTCTCAAAAATCCTTGTGAAACACGGATTTCACTCAGCTCTGTGCTCCAGGGTCATATATTTGTTGGGCACGTGGTTCCAGCGAGATTCATCATCTGTGGTCCCAATCCAGAAGCACTTTAAGAGCAGATAACCACAACTATAGATCTTAATGTGGATGCCCAACATGGTTTTTCTGCACAGGTGCACAACTTCCCCCTTTTTGAGGGCTTTTGAAAATCTCACTCTTTCATCCAGTTTATGTGCAGTGACACAAACAGCTGAATCAGCACTCCTGAAGGGAATTTCTGAGGGCAGGAGTGAGTATTGTGGTGATGGGGGATTCAAAGGCAGTTTTTCTCTCCTAATTTTGCTACCAAGGGACACGTACTGCTAGGTTAATGGATTCACCCCCTTCACTGCTGAGATTCCCCTGCACAAATCCCAGAAGTATTTTAGGTAGCTCAGGGAGGGAACTGTGAAGTTAAAGTTTGTATTTTAACCTTGGTGTATGTTAAGTGTTCTGTGACAGAAAGGTCAAATCAGGATTTAAAAAAAAAAAAAAAAAAAAAAAAACACATACACTCCCTCCTGGTGTCAACGATTCTCACCCAGCTCAGTTGTCCCCAGACAGGGGCACTGGTGAACTGGTTTTGTTATGGGCACTGAACCACTGAACCCAAGCACTGTGGTTGCTCAGCCCACACCCACAAGCAAGGGCCAGTTCAGGCTCCATGTGGGTCAGAGTCCATGTGGGAGTTGGCTGCCCCAGGAACTGATGTGGGCTGGACTGGCCCTAGCTTTCTCCTTGTGTTACATTCAAGGAATTTCTCCTGCATTGCACTTGTTTGGTGGAATTTGTAAGCAGAGCCAAAGACTGCTCCACAACCACCTCAGAGAAGTGTGATTCATCAGATGGCATTTGAAAGGGACCATCCCAGTGTCTGTCCCCTGGAAAACCCCTGGATGTACCAGCAGAATTCTCTGGTGGCAGTGCTTCTGGAGGTGGAATCCTATTCCAGTGGGCATTCCTAGCAGACACCCATACACTTATATTGTCTTGTCAGTGTATTACTAACAAACACTTTTAATTTACTCATCTAGAACAGGCTTTCAGTATTACAGGAAAAAAAAAAAAAAAAAAAAAAAAAAAAAAAAAAAAAGTTTCTGTGTTATTTCTTGAAGCTTATATATTTTTTTAGACTTTCTCCTTTCCTCTGGGCACCACCTCCCTTTGCATAATTTCATTGAGATGAATAAACTCTCCAAGATACATATCAGGGGAAGGAGAGCAAAATCAGCAATAACAGAAAAAAACACCGAAATATCATCTTCCATCCAAGTTACACCAAAAAAATTGCAAAATTCCTTGGCACCAGAAGCTTGGGAAATCAGAGCCACCTACTAGCCAGTGAAGGTGGGGTTCCTGTGTGCAGTCAGGGCTGTGCCAGCAACAGTAGGAGAGGTGTTTTTACAGGCATTTGAAGTAGAGAGTCTCAAGATCCTTTGCTGACATCCATACCACTGCTGGTCAAACCAGTAAAAGGCAGCAGCACTGGAACTGTGCTGTGATCATACCCTGCCTTATCATGTAAGTTCAGCTCAAGTGAAAAGGTCAGAGATCTCCATGTATATTTTAAAACACAGAAACCAAACCAACCTGCTGTTAAATGTGGGACACCTAGGAGATCAACTGTAGGATGTAGGGTTTTGAATTAAAACTTAGTGTCTTTGCCTGAGGATCTAAGTAAGAATAGGGAAGAAGAAAATTCATGTTGTTTATTAAGTCCTATAGCCGTGTCAGGTATGATTCCTTCAGCAAATTAAATAAATTTGTAAGCTGACCACAACCAAGGTAGTTCCCAGTCTGCTCAGGATTCCTCCAGCCTGATGAAGGCTGTGCCAGAGCAACTGTCTCTCCATGAACTTTCACCAGTTCCCTCCTGAAAGGAGACATACAAGCTATTAGTTTAGAGCTACTTTCCAGATGCTCTAATTCACAAGAGAAGCAAAGCTATATATCAGCAGCCATGGATATGGCATTGTCAATTCCAGCTCTCGGATTAAATCGATACGCTCGCCATTCATGGGAAATGAATTGATGGGCTTGGATCTTTTCCCAGCAGGCTGGTGTCCACTGCTCCGTGCCCCAGAATGAATACACCATCTGGCTCTCCTCTTCAGCTGGACACACAGAGCAGAGCAAAGCAGTGACCTCCCTTCTCAGCTCCATGTGTGGCTTTGGGTCGGGGTGCCAGGGCAGGGCTGACCAGCCAGGTGCTCACTATTTCCCTGGCTGAGCCAGATCAGCAAAGACAGGGGGACAACATAAAGACTGGACTTTCTTTTCAGCCACCAGCATGTTTCTTTACCCATAACTCATGTCTTTGTAAATATTTATCCCCAAATGGCATCTGAAGATCCACATTGTATACAGTATTTGTATTTTCTCTTGGTATGCCTGGAACAGTGAAAATCAATAAAACAAAGTTTCACTTGCAGAAGTTTGAAGCCATGGTGTTTCCCCAATAAACACCCCATACACAGTGCTTTACTACTTAAGAGAACTGCACCAAAGTAAAAACATTGCAGGTGTGAATCCTGATCCTAGACCTTGTAAAAAGATACTTACAGAAGCTGAAGGACTGGGTTGTACAACCCTTGCAGCACTGAGCACTTACCTGAGCACAACCAGCCCATTGAGAAGGCCTGGCACAGAAATGCTCCCTACAATTCTGTGGTTTCAGTAAAACAGCAAATTAGTTAATGAAGGATGGCAGCATCTCCAGAACAGCCCTGAATTTTAGAGAGTGGGGGTTTTTTTCTGATAAAGTTAGCATAAATGTACAGTAACATCCTTTCAGGAAGAAAATGTTCCCCGCATACTAATAGGATGATACAGTAGAATGGTTCCTTCAGATGAGAAGTTTTGCACTAGATTTCATTAGAGAGGAAGAATTTAGCCAGAATTTTTTCTGTTTCAATTCAGAAGCAAAAAGAAGAAAACAAAACAAAACCCACAGGGAAGAGAAAATAAAACCTGCAGATATTGTTTTCAAACTTCTAGCAGGTTGAAATTAGAGCTACCACGCACAATGGCTCAAGTCTGCAGTTTTCAGAAGAGGCATCTGGAAAAAAAACAAGTTTCAATTAATTTTGAATGTGAATCCAAAGGAATTCAGAACAAACATTTTGGTAAAAGAAAAAAGTCCTTTGAGAGGGGTTAGAGCAGAAACAGTTCACCTCTACCCCAGTTAGTGATGAAGCTCTGAGAAGCAGCCCAGGTTTTTTAGGATTGTTTCACTGGAGCCCATTCAACCATATGCTTTGTATGACAGAGCTTCAGGAGGTGAGCAGTGAAGAGGCAGAACAGCCCTGGGAACAGTCAGCACATTGAACTGCAGGACTTCTCTGCTTTCTCTGATGTGTTAGGACCAGTTCCAAACTCCTCATAATCATCGCATTAATCTCACAAGCTGTGCCTCACTTCAACCCTGCAACATTAGAAACAGGAAATTTCCATCCCCTGGCCTTTGACAGCCACTTTGCCACTGCCTTTGTGCAAAAGCTCACAGAAGGAAACAAGAGCTGCATCTCCAAATGTTGTGCCTGCTCCAGGACACAGTGAGAGTCTCTGTCTGCTCAGTCTGAAAAACCTTTGCATTTTTAAGTCAGCTCAGAAGAGCTCCAAAACAGTTGGCTCATTCTGCCCCAAAATCAGCCCACGCCTCAGCACCCCCCAGCATGCAGGTGAGGTGGAGGAGCCCTGTCTGGGCCCTTTTGTGGACAAGGCTCTGGAGAGACAAAATCAGCAAAAGGCAGGCACCAGCCATCTATCCCTTCTTCTCCATGTGTCAGACCACAGGGACATGCCTGTCTTCAGTACAAATCAGGAAGGATGGGGGTCCCTTCTCCCCCTCTGTGAGCAAGACTAGAACTCAAATATCCTCTGCCAGCAGTGACTGAAGTCTCATCCTTGTCTCCTGCACAGGAGCCCACACTGGAGCCAGTCCTGGAAGGCCATACAAGCTCAGAACACTCAGGAACCAGCAGATGATGGAGCATCCTGCAAGCAGCAGGCAGCAGAGGGGTCCTGCCAGGGAGGAGCCCCCAAACAGGGAGCACGTACCATTGTTTGGGTCTGTTTGTGTGACACAATCAAAGAAGTATCTATCAAAGGCTGTGGCTTACACCAAGGAGTAAAGCTTCTCCCCTCTGCCCAGATGATACCACTGGCTGGTCTGGAAAAAGCAAAATAAGTATGTGCTCTGAAGGATGGACAGGGAATTTAGTTTTGCTGTCCCAGAAAGTTATCCCAAGCAGCCTGTAATAAAAGTGTCATGATGGAGGAATTGAAGCCATGCTTGAGGCTGGTGGCCATCCTGTGTGCCCTGCAGCGTGAGCACGTTGTACTGTGGTGCCTCCTGATGGGAAGATGCTCTCCACCAGGGCATTTTGTGGGAGAACTTCCCTTCCTGACAGCAGCCAAAGGAGGTGCTGCAGATCATAGAGAAACCAGGGCAAAAGCCAGGGCCATGCCACAGCAGAGGTAGTTTCCATGCATTTTTGTTAATCTTCCCTGGAGTTCGCTCCCATTAATTTCCTTTGCATCCTCTTGAGACCAAGAAAACTCATATCATGCCAAATATCCTGTAGCAAGGCATTACACATTAAACCTCCTAAACACCACCGCAGCAAAATACTTTTGTACTAAAATGAGTATTTAGAGTTGTTTTTCTTCCCCAAAATGTGTCATTCACAGTTACTGACAGGAAGAGACACCCCTGCAGGCAGTAGGGCTGCTGAGGGCCAATGATCTTGGGGCTCAGGGCATTTTTAACCCAAGTCCTTGTAAACAGCCCAGCCCCACTACTCATCACAGCATGAGAAATCCATCCCAGGCACCTCACCTGCTCCACTCTCATACACTGAGGAGCAGCAGCTCACACTGAGGCCCATTTGCTGTTAAGCACTGGAAATGCTGTGGCCAGCAGGATAACAAGGGGAGAACCAGCATCTACACACTTTTTTCCACATCACACAGGACTGATGTAGTTTTATAATATCCAATGCCTAGTCCAGTTTGCATCTGTCCATCCTTTAATCTTCTTTGAACTCAAGTGTTGCACAGAGCTAATCACACCACCACCACCACTACCATTTTGCTAATAATAGCAGCAGCCCTTCAGACTGTCAGGAGCACTGAATGCTGCCTAATAAAACCACAGCGACGTTACATCTCTGAGGTCTCCTCCATTACCAGCCTCCTCTCACTCTGGTGAGGAGAGAGCAGCAGAATGTAAAGCTAAAATGCTCATTTTTGGACTCTCAGAGCCCCAACAAGGCTGTTCAGAGTTTCACAACCCATGCTGTCTGCTGCTAGCTCCTCTGGGGCACTCAGCAGTTAGAAGCCCTGTTAAAGAATGTTAAAAGCATTTAATTAAACAAATCTATTCAGAGGATAGATCAATGAAAGAAGAAACACAAGCAAATCTCCACAGGCACAAGGACCTGTGCATAGGGCAATAACCCTGCCTGCCTTCCTCTGAAATTGCCTGTCACAGTGGGTGTAATTCTTCTGTGGGGCAGCTCCTTCGGAGACACCCTGGCTGGGAGCATACCTGCTGTTCTGGGACAGACGTGGATTCACTTGACTTCTGGCAGGGAGGAGAAAGGTTTCAAACTATGCTGTAGCTGCTGTCTACATGATTATTTTACAGTCTTTTAATTACTTCAGAAAAATGTTTTAATTAAGACCTCTTCTACAGAGTTCTAGTTCAAAACTGCAGCTTGTCAGCTTTACTGGTCCTAAACTGAAAGAAGAGGAGGTCCCTGAGAGAGGACAGGCTAAAGCTCCTTTGTGCAATGCCTGTGTGGGCTCCTGGAGCTGACCTCTGTCTTGCAGACATGACACTGAATCACTGGGGTTTCAGATGAGCAGCACCTGGGGAAAACAGCCCTGCTTTGGGTGAAGGCTGACATCTGCAGTGAGAAGAACATGCAGTCAGCCACAGATAGCTCTGAAGGTTTGAGGAACATTCCCAGGTGCTGTTATTCATCCACACGAGTGCTGACTCGCAGGGACAGCGCCACCGCACACACACTCAATTTTAAAGCCAATTTACTTAACGAGATTTCAGTACAAAGACAGCTAGAAACCTATCTCATTCTCCTGGGTCAGATCATGCTGGCATTTTCTTAGGTCTCAAATACACAAACTGATACTGACAGGGAGCAATTTACAACCCAGCTGGCCTTTGCTTTTTGTTAAGCACATTTCACAGTTTCAATAGCTTAAAACCGGAGGCCCTGAAAGGCACCTGGTTTCTGGCTCTGTTGTGCATGGCAGCCCTACAGACCTGGGTGCACACTCAGAGTCCCCAGCTGCCAGCATTTTACATCCACAGGATATTCTTGCAGCTACAGCGTGGGAAGAACTCCACAATAAAACTCTCATTATAAGTAATAGTCTGGAGGACTTGGAGACCCACCACCCACTGCCTTCAGATGTATCCCCTGGACCTCAGAGAAGCCAAACAGCAAACGAGGGCAGCAGATCCTGTGCAACATCCTGCCACTGCCCTGACCAGCCACCAGACCACAGGCACCTTGCAACATGGCCTCTGAATTCCCTTTCTGTGGAGGGCACCAGAGGTCATGGCCAGATGGAGGGCTGGGCAAACCAGACACTGTGTGACTGTCGCTCCTGGGGGGACTCCTTCTGCTGTGTGCCCATCCTTGGGGCCACGGCTCTACACTGGGAGGCCCAGCCCACGTCCCACATCCCATTACACACCACACTACTTTTATCAAACTTGGTGAACTGAGAGGATTGAGAGGAGAGAAACAGGAGTTACAAACTACTGAAGGAAGAAGTTTAACCCAGGGCAGAGAAAAATAAGAAGGGTGGAGGAGAAGCACTCACTGCAGAACAGGCTGTGACAACCATCAGGTGCTGTCTGCATCCTCCTTGAACAGGGTTAGAAACACACAACCCAGTTTCCAACAAAGATTTGGGAGGCTCTTGAGACACAAAACTGCAGGAACCATGGGGATGCCTACGGAAATGGCAATTTAAGGATGTTTGGCAACCCTTTCCTTGGAGAGCTGCAGAAAGAACGTGGTTCCCCCCGCCCCGAGCTGTGTGAGCTGGAAGTGGACAGCAGCCTGCCTGCCCCAGCACTTCCAGGAGCAGCCCTGGCGTGGATGGGAGGCTGGGGGGAGCTTCAAGCCCTGCTGTGCCCCACCCGGGTGTCGCCTGCCAGCCAGAGGAGGGACAGTCCCTTCAGGGGGAAGCTGCAGCTCCCAGATTAGGCTCTGGCCCTCCATAGTGCCGGGTTTCCCTGCAGGGCAGGGCTGCAGCTCCGGGTAGGGCCCTGCTGGGATAAGTGCCAGGATGAGCTTATCACGGACACTTGCACGGGAGCAGGAGGGGAAGCAGAGCATGTAAGCAGCCAGCTGTACAGGCACCCTAAGGCCCTGCTCTGAGAGGCAGAGGGGACAGATATCAGGAAACAAAATTAAAAAAAAAAAGGCAAAGTCATACAGTGCCCTGAGAATTTGAACTTGGCTCTAGGCAAGAGCACTTGTAACTTGCATTCCAGATTTTACACTATCTTTCTAAAACTTCTGAAATTTCAAGCCAGAGGTGGGGGCTCTACCTCCTCTCAGGACCGTTTATTCCCACTGATTCTGCATTTCCTCCTATTATCAAAATCCCCATCTTTCAGAGACATCGCATGTTTCGGTCAACAATATTCCCTTTATTTTGTGGTTAAGGGCACACTCTTTCTTGTATGGCATCTCCCACAGAAGCCTCAGGAGGAGCGAGGTAAATCTGGCTTCCCCAGAAGAGTGAACCTTCCATGGAGTGCTGGCAACAGCCACAGCACCCAGACCTTCTCCCACCTCAGCTCTGCCAGAACACCTCCAGCAACACCCTCTGGTGTAAGCCTGCCTTCCCCAGGCCAGCAATGTGGGCTCCAGAGTTGCTGCAGCATGGTGTTAGGGAAAATGGTTTTAAAATCCATTTTTACAAACCACGTGAAGCAGCAAAAAATACCCGGAACTGGTTAGCAGAACAGCAACATGTCCATGCATTTATTCCTAATGGTCTACACAACCCAGTCCTAACTTGAAATTTTATTGTTTATGGGCACAGCATGTTCATTTTATGGGAACAGACCTGCTCTGTGCTGGAAGACTTCCTGCAAGCAACTGTGGTGTTAATTTAGAAGATGGCTTTCTTCCCAAACAGTCATCATTAAACCAATAACCCTGTGTTACCTCCAGCATCAAGGGGCTATGTGCTGTTGGAGGCAAGACAGAACAAAGGTCCCAGTGATAGTTATTGCAAAAGGGCTTAGGGGCTGTTCTCTTCAGGGAAGGGAGAGAGATGCAGCCTGGCCAACCTCCAGGGTCTGTGGTTTTAAAGATCCTCACTTGAGTTGTATTGTGTTGATGGGCAGCATTACAGAGCTGCCACTTCTGCACCCATGCCTGGCTGAGTTACAGGAACTATTTTCAGCATCTCAGCCAGAAATTATATCTCTCATGACTTTTATCATGGAATGAGTGTGTGTTTGTAATCAGCTTGGAAAATCTGTTTCTGAGCTTAATTCTGAAGCCTCATCTTTGCTAGAGAAACAACTGTACTCAGTGACACAGCGTACCCTCCCTTGAGCAGCATGGGGAATGATTTGCTGTCCTGGGAAATTGGTAACAGCATAAACCCACAGGGTTTTGCAACCTCAATGTTTGATGCCTTTGGTTTAAGTGCTGAACACGCTGTATAAGCACAAGCAGACAGCCTGAACTGGGAACTCTTCTGCAGTGCTGAAATGCCAACCATTTGGGTAACGCTGTAAGCTAATCATTAGTTTGTGCAGTAATTTCATCAGTTCACAGAGGGAGGCAAGGAATTAATGCCAGGGTCAAAAATCACTACAGAATTAGTCTCAAATCTTTCAAATTTGGTAATATTAAGGATCAACTTGCATGTTCCTCCAGCAAACTTGCTCAAGAAACTTTATTTAAATGCCTTCATAAAATGTCTTTCTGAAGAAACAAAGCACCCAGGCTTTGCAAGGGCAAGGATATCAGTCTCTAGCCTAAGACAAGGCAGATCATGGATGCATTGCACTGTGGTTGGCCTTGCTGTCACTGGAGAACACAACTGTTTGCACTGTATCTGTAACTGAACTGATGCAAGCTGTCCCTCAGGGCTTTTCTCAAAGGAGTCCTAAACTTCAGTCTGCCCAAACTGCTCGGGATGCAACATATCCACACAGCATATCCACATAGTCTATTTGTCTGTACTTCTGCAAGCTAACAGCTCAATATATTTCTGACCATTTGGTTTGGCTTAAACAGAGCATTAGCAGTTCTCTTGCTGTGTTTCTTCAACACAGAGATGATTAAGTAAACAGGTTGCCTAGAGAGGGTGGAATTTCCATCACTGTCTAACCCATTCTAATATTGACAAACATCTGGCAGTAATGAGTTAGGGAACCTTATTTCTGCATGAGGCAGGGTGGCAGGCTTAAAGACATCTTGAGGCAGCTTCTAGTCCTGCCCAGACTGATGATGATGATTTGCTGTCTCAATCAAATTGTCCTGGGATCACACATTAGAAACATATTGACATGGCTCTGCCACGCAGCTAATGATGAGACTGCCTCTGCCTCTTGAATCTTTCTATGTGACATAATTTCTGCATGATTTGTGTTTTTCACAATCATTCAGGCATTTTACTTCCCTTAACGAATCCACAGCTTATAGACAGGAAATGTGTTTTCAATATCCTTTACCCCAGGTGAGGAGAAGGCTGTACCAAACTGTAAAGTAGGTCTCAACTCATTGGCTTAGCCTCCCTCCTTGCTTTGGACTGAAAAGCAGTGCCATGGTCCATCATGGCTTTGAGGCCAGCTGTTGCATTGAAAACCATCCCATCACATGGGGTGACAGCTGCCCAGATGAGCTCCCCTCAGCCCAGTGGGCCCTGTGGCTCTGCTATCAATACTAAGATCCCTCAGCAAATCTGAGACTTCTGTTCCCATGTTTAGCACCCTCACAGGGTCACAACCCAAGGACTCAACAGAAGCCCCATTTTTCATGTTCACAACAAGCTGCAGAAGCTACACGTGGGACTGTCAGGTTTCCTGCTCAACTCCCTGCCTTAAGAACTGAGAAGTCTGCAAGCCAGATCCTGCAAGAAATGACAATGTCAGTCAACACCACAGCTACAGAAGCACCTGCTTTGTTTAACTTGACTTTAAGTAAAGGAATCACAATCTATTGCCTTCACATAACCACACACCACTGATTTCTCTGTACATCCACGGAAACACAATATACAGCTATTTCTGGAAGATTTTTATTAAAAATGCAGTCCACAAAGCAGAACCCCCATAGTCAGACATGATGTACATCCTGCTTTGCTACCAGAGAGGGCAGCTCAGGACTGCAAAGCCATTTGTGTAGCAGCAGAGAGCCTTTCACAAGTGTCAGCATCTTCCCTTACACCAAGAGGCTTGATGCCTGCCCAGAAATGCCATCGTTCAGTTTGCATCATTGGAAGCAGCTTCTGAAAGGCAATTTATTGGAAAACTAAAGAATCTTCACCAAAACTAGTTACAGTGGCAGAAGCAAGCAGAATGGGTAATTTCCTACTTCCTCTCATTTGAACAAGCACAGGTTTTTCTTCCAGGGCCATACATGTGTTCTGCAGAATTTGATTAGCCAAATAAAAACAGTGGTAGGTCATATAGATTGTGTATGAAAAAAAAGAAAACTGAAGTACTGTATTCCAGATAGAAACATACCTACAGGGTTTACTGGGAGCAGCAACTCATACTCTTCATATTTCTTAGAGTACACAGGCACCACAGAACAAGTTCAGCATGAGGTACTTGAAATCAGAGCGTTTACTATGCAAACACACTTTACACCCATTAAAAAAATAGATTAGAGGAAGATATAAACATCTTATTTATTAAATCAAATAGAAATGCAAAATATATTTCACATGCCTTACATGGAAAAGAGATGAACTTCCAAGACTTTAAAGCAAAACTGTGTCAGTTGACACGCAGGAAACAGGAACATTATAAACAGTCACAAAGAGGAGGAAGGACTGGGGGGAGGTGACATGGGGGTGCTGGGAAGTTCCTCCCCACTCTGAGAAAGATCTCCTAGAAACAAGAATGGAGTTTATGCTAAGCAAGCATTAGAAGTATGTTAATTTTAACATACACTTATTTTGGAGGAAATTGTCTAAAGACGTACAGTTGGCTACTAACTAGTCAAAACAGTGGTCTAAGTTATGTATACCATACTCATTAAGTGGACATGGGTTTAATTTTTGAGTATACCATAGTCATATGAATTAGACATGGGTTTATTTTTTGAACATCAGTAGGGCCAGCAGGAGAATCAGAAACACCAAAAACACCTTTTAAAAACTAGATCAATACACAGCCACATTCTGTGCGACTCTGCTATTAAAAAAGGGGAAAAAAGATTAAAAATAGAACTATTTTTCTAAATATTTTAATCATTTTGTCATCCTCCAACTCTTCCTCCCTCCTACACACAATTTCTTGGAAACTGAAATGACACTCAACAGCAAATACAAAGCATACACCAATAGTATAGTCCACAGTTTTTCTAAAGAGTCAATAGTCCAGCAATTTTAAAGTGATCTATGTGCAAAAAATAAACAAATGAAAGAGTTTCTTAAAAAAAGAAAAGTCCGCTGCAGCCTTAACTTCTACTTAAAAAAAAGAATCTGAGGATTTGCACTAAGTTTCCCAGTGGAGAACAGATCAGTAACTCCAAGTACTCTGCCTAACCTGTGACTTGGTGTTGCAAAACTGTCAACATCCGAAGTTTACTACCTGCTGGCAAGTGGAAAACAGACTGTATCCCCATGAGAAATAGGAAAACCACTATTCATAAACTGGTCTTCTGAGATACATAAACATAGGGTGCAGGTATGTATTCAGAGACTGCTACCTACAGCTGAGAACAGTCCTCCCAGCATGACTAACAGTAAATTATTAACAATAAAATATGCAAAACTTCTAAGAGCAGTATTTGAAATGTTCCTGCCTGCTCAATGCCTCTAGGCCTAAACTATCCGCTCGTTAATAGTGGTGTAAGTCAGGGCAGCTCTGGTGAAGTTACAGTAGAAATCACTGTGCATGAGGATTTCTGTGTGAGAAGAACAGTCCCTTGAACTACAGACTAGTTCAGTCCTGACCACACTACAATAGGGAATTGTGTTTAAACCATGAGTAATCATGCAATCATCTCCCAGCATAGTACTTCTTTTCTGCACACATGGAATGTAAATGACTGAGATTTACAACTGATGATTTTGCAGATTTAATGGATTATATTTCTCTAATGGTTCTGGCAATGCAAACTTAGTTAAAAAAACACCACCAAAAAGGCCAAAAAGAAAAAAACCAAAACAAAAACCAACAAAAACCAAACCCAAGCTCACTGCTGTCTGCTTTTTTTTTTATTGGATGACTTATCTGGCACGCAGTTAGGATTTCCAACAGTAAGTCTTCAAAGACATCAGATTAGTTGGGCTTGGGTATGGTAAAGTCCAGGTGTGGAAGACACCACAATAGATGATAAAGCTTAATCATGGTTGAGTGAAAAAGCAGATCTTATGTCTGTTATTAGTCTAGTAAATGGAGATGACGCCCCCACATCCTAAGCAAGGGCGGTGAAACAGAACAATCACCAACTCATAAAACGCCTTGAGTTTTCCAGATAAAAACTCAGAAGAACAAAACATGAGCAGTAAAGTCACTTGGTGTTTAATGGCTTTCAAAGTCACTTTCCAAAAGAGCTCAAATGTCAGAACTATGTCCAACCTGAAAGCCAAGTGGCAATATTCTCCCTTTTGCCACCCACTGCTGCATGGGACAGAGGAGCATTACGGAGGCTGAAGGGGAGACCAGCTGCAGGAAGGTGACCAGCCAGGGTGAAGGACTAGTGCACCAGACCACAGAAGGAATCTCACCCAAAAACATTCTCCTTCTTTGAGGAGAAGAATGAAGGCAAACACACTTGGCCTGATGCAAAACACTGAAGTACTGCAGAGTGTCCAGAGAAGGGCAGTGGAGCTGGTGAAGGGTCTGGAACACAGGTCCTGTTAGGACTGGCTGAGGGAGCCGGGGGTGTTGAGCCTGGAGAAAATGAGGCTCAGGAGGGACCCTTATCACTCCCTACAACTACCTGAAAGGATGGTGTAGTGAGGTGGGGATCAGTCTTTTCTCCCAGGTAACAAGCAATAGCACAAAAAGACACAAATTGTGCTAGGATAGATCATTAGGAAAATTTTTTTACACTGAAAGAGTGGTCACACATTGGAATAGGCTGCCCAGGGAAGTGGTGGAATCACCATCCCCAGAGGCATTCAACAAAAGCGCAGACATGGTGATTAGGGACATGGAGGACCTGGCAGTGTTAGGTTAATGGTTGGACTTGATGGTCTTACAGGTCTTTGCCAACCTAAATGATTCTATGAGACCACATACCTTAATGCAGGAAAATGGTGGTTCTGGTGCAGTTCAAATCACAGCCAAACTGGTTTTATTTGCCAAGGATAGCTAAACACTAACAACACAATTCAACCTGTGTTTCAAGTGCTGTTAGGCCCATACCACATACAACATTTAGCCTTGGTTTGTCTCCCCATAATGCACTAAAGTAAAACCAGACCTTAAGGAATAACTTGCATAGTAAGAAAAGGTCATCAATTTAATCATTTACTTTAAGCAGGCAAGCAAATTTGTAAACATTCAAAAGCGGCAGCATCCAAGTTACAAACAATTTAAGGAAAAAAGAATTGAGATTATTAAGGTTCTTTATCCTCTCAAAAAATTTCGGAAATGAACTTTTAAAACACTGCAAACATTGAACACTCAGTTGCGCTTCTAATCCTGCTAGTAATTCTGCCTTCCAAGGAATTCTGCTTTCTAAAACAAATGAGCTCACAGTTGCCATACTTTTTACCATTTGCCATTTGGAAGTCAGCTACCAGAGCATTTCACCTCAGTCTAAATCCCATTAGCAAAGGGAATGCCTGTGTCTTGATTCAACACCTCTTTAACTTCTGAGGGTAAAGTGTCAAAGAGGTGATCTTCAACTACGAGCCCACTTTTCCTGAGAAGCTGACACTGCCCCAGCGTAGCTGGCAGACGGTCCAAGCAGTTTCCCTTCAGTTCCAGGTAAGTCAGCTGCAACAGCTGACTTACTTTATCTGGGATTGAGGTAATACAGTTTTGTCCCAGACTCAAAGTCCTCAATTTAACACATTTAAACAACTGTTTTGGCAAAACGTCGACTTTGTTTCCTGTGATGTGAAAATGCTGAAGATTTTGAAGCAAACCTATTTCCACTGGAATCACCGCAATTGAGTTGTAGCTTACATCCAAACACCGAAGTTTCTGTAAACTGAACACTGCGGCAGGTAAGGTTTCAAGTTTGTTATTGGAGAGATAAAGAGACTCCAAATTCTTTATGTGAGTAATGGATGAAGGAATGCTGACTATTTTATTGTGCCACAGCTTTAAACAAGTCAATCTTTTTAAATGCTGGAAACTGATAATTTCTTCAATTGTGCGTATGCTATTTGACTTTAAATCCAGTTCCTGTAAGTTAGAGAGACTGAAGATGGCATGGGGAATTCTCTCCAGTTCACAATTCTGCAGTTCCAACTCTGCAACATTTGTCATTTTCTTAAGGCTATTAAGTACCACAAGCTTAGTGCCATCATTATGAATGACTAGTTTTGTCAGATGTGGTGCTACATCTGTGATATTGGGGGGAATTTTGGTCAAATTGCTCTTCACGTGGAGAATTTTAAGGTGTCTCAACTCTCTAAGAGATTCAAGCCCTATCATTTTATTATTTTCAGAGTTCAAGTTGCCTATCAAATACAATTCACGCAGGGTTTTGAGCAGATACACCCACGCAGGAATTTCTGCAACATCTGTGAATTTCACATGAAGGCATCTCAAGTGGTCCCGGAGGAAGCTGAAGGCAGTCTGCTCGACCTTCGCAGGGCAGTGGTACAGATGAAGCTCCTGAAGATTTGTCATCTGGGAAATTTTGGCTGTAATTTTCGCTTCAGGAATCAGCTCCAGTTTCAACACATCCAGGTCTGTCAGATCAAACACTGCATCAGGGACTCCTGACAGCATGAAGAGGTGCAACTCCTGCTTGTCCTGGGCGTTGCGGGAGACGTGCTGCCGAAGCTTTTCGTAAGTCCATTCGTGGTTTAAACTAATCCCGCGCAGTTTGTTCTCGCTTACCTCTGACAGAAAGACACCAAATCGCTTCGAATACAGCTGGTCATACTGATCTACCATGTGCAAGAGAAATGCAAAATCATTTTTGACATCTGGGATATCGCTGAAGCTGCTCTCTTCTCTGACCTTTTCAAAGGAGTATTCTTTTAAAGGTATCCGGAACAGCCAGAACAGCGTGTAGAGGCAGATAAAGCCATAGACACAGATGAGGGAAATATAGCTGATAAGCAGCTTCTTCAACATATAAGCCATATTGTGGGTACATTCAAACTGGGTGTAGCCAATCAGGTGTTCCACTTTCGGGTTGCAGATGTGTTCAAAACTGATGGTGTTGACAAAGTTTGCAGTGTAGCAGAGAATAAATATGAACTTGACGGTCTTGATGACAGTCTGGCCGACATAGAGCTTGTAAATCAGATCGCTGTCTTCCACGTGAGCCCGGAACTTGCGGACTTTCTCGAACAGCGCCTTGGCTTGTTCTCCATCTTTCTTATCTAAAATCGTGACACTGGGAATCTCGATCATCGGCTTGTCGGCTGAAAATTTGAAGCCAGATTTGGTTATCATGGGAGTGCTGGCACTTGGGCTTCCTTCGTCACTGCTAGTGGAAACATACTTGGGCAGGGACTGGGCACCAGTTAACCTCTGTTTGTTCTCCTCAGAGTCCTCACATGCTGTTTCAGACAACGCTTTTGTAGTCCAAGGAGACTCAAAGCACTTCCCCAGTATAGACACAAAATGCTCAATTTTTGAGCAGGTCTTGGGATACTTGAACCAAAAATTACTACTAACTATTAAAATGATAGTATGGATGAGAACAAGATAGGGAAAATACTTTGAGTACCAAGGAAGAGCCAAATGGTAGCACATCTGGTTAATAAATACGTACTGCTGAAAATCCAAATTTGTTTTACGGCCTGAGGAATCTTTCTGCTCCTTCTTCAGCTCCTGGTCTGATTCAGTGGGTTGATACTGAGAAGAGGTAGCTCTGCTCAGAAGAATGTCAGGTGCTACAGTAGGGGCAAAGGAAACAGTTCTCATTGACGCTTCTTCTTGACCAGTGGTTGTTTCAACAGTGGTGAAGTCAGCCTTCCCTGCTGTATCAGGCTGCACTTTTGAATTTACAGTAGACTGCAAAACTGGCAAGCAGACCACCTGGTCTTTTGTCAGCTGCATGGTTCCAGCAAAAATGGCAACCATCAACATAACAACAGCGAGATAATCCATAAATACATCCCACCATGGTTTCAAGATACGGTAAGTTGGCTGGATGTCACTGAGCGATGCAACTTCTGCAAGGGTAAACATTCCTACAAGAGAACAAAGACAAAATCACTGTTGTTGACAGAGGACATTAATTTTACCATTTAAAAACAATCCCAGCATGACATACACATCCTCAGAAGGTTTCACTTATTATGTTTTCTTGCCTGTCACATATTGTCCACCATTCCACTTAACAATTCTTCCAAAGGATATGACCAAAACAATGAAGTATTTTAGCAAAACAGAAGGCTTCTCACTTCAGACCACGTCGTGTTTACGTATCTTTGCCACTTCACAGCACTGAAGCCTGCTCTGTGCAAGTGAAATATCTGAAAGGTATAATACTGTAGCTGACATATATTAATAAAAGGAAGAGCAACAATAGACTACAGAGCACAAAATCCAATTCTGTAAAAATGATTGCTTGAGTCTGAGTACAAAAAATCCAATACTAACAGTATTTTTCAGTACCTTGCATTTAAACAAAAGAGCATTTTTCTAAATACTTTGCACTCTGCTCATGACTTGGACATCACATTTTAGGTCTTGTTAAGTCATCAGCAAGGTCTCTTATTTTTCATCTAGCACAACACAGTATCTTCCACTCCTTCCTACTGAACATCCACGTCTTATCAAATTGATTGGCTCCTTTCCCTTGTAAGTATCACTGCAGCACAAGTGAAAACCTTGCAGCCACTATGCGAACATTTGGCACAATCCTTTTTAATATACTTGGATGTTTTAAAGTAAAAAACAGTTGAGCAACTTGATCTAGTGAGTGGCATCCCTGCCCATGGCAGGAGTGTTGGAACTAGATGCTATTTTTAGGAACCTTCCAACCCAAAACCATTTATTCTATGATTGGACCAAATATTAGCACCGTATACATTTTTCTCCCCAGTTGATTTAACCCAGCTAACAAAGAACAAACCCCACAACTCTTTCTTAATATAACAGGGAAAACATTTTTTCAGATATTATCACATCCTAGTCATCATAGGAAGCAGGTTAGTACAGGTAGGACAGGAGCTGACTGCAAGGCTTTCACTTTGTCTTAAACATATGCACGTGAGACAAACAGCAAACTGACCACAGGAGAATCCAAACCTCTCTGCAGCTTTAAATAACTTGCTTTGCTTTTTGTTTTGACAAAATATGGAGGACTCAACTTATCAGCTTTAAAAAAAATAAGCTTCCTGTGCAAGCAGGATGTGGTAAAATCATCATTTTGACTGCTGAATGCATGACCCAAATTTGCCATTTCTAAAGAAAACTATCTAGCTTGTGTGCACACATGCAGCTGGGAAGGAGATAGTAGGTACACTGTCCCACAGACTGTCTCCCTTTGCTTGGGACAAGAACAGCTTAGCAGAGCCCAAGGAAATCAAAGCAGGCAGTAACAAGATGCATTAGATTTGTTATTTTTAACTTGTAGCATAACAGTTCATACAGACTTGCACCTTACACATCATAAAGGACAGTGTCAGAAGCAACATATATACAGTGTTATAATTTAATTATTTCTGGATAACAGACATTTCTACACACAGAATTCAAATACCAGCAATTGCCTATACGGTAAAAGTCATGCACTAGGCATCCCTCCTTCCCCACACCAGTACAAGCA
The DNA here is from genome assembly GCA_013397555.1 of Urocynchramus pylzowi. NCBI lineage: Eukaryota > Metazoa > Chordata > Aves > Passeriformes > Fringillidae > Urocynchramus > Urocynchramus pylzowi. The sequence goes on along the minus strand of VZRH01001290.1, from coordinate 1,427,366 downwards.
GCTCCCACATCTGGGTCTGTGGGAAAGGACAGCACTTGTCTTTACTACCACAGAGCTCACAATCAAAGTGTCTCCCTGCACAGGGGGACACCCAGCCCCTGCCCTCCCACACTCCTCCCAGAAGCTTTTACCAGTCTTGCATACCAAGCCTGGGATCTGGTGGAGGCAGCCAGAGAGGAAAGGACTTTATCTCACTGCAGCACTCATCACAGTGCTTTTGGCACAGTTGCCAAAACTTAAAAGTTAGGGCTGAGTTTCTCAGGGAACCAGCAGAAGGAGCTTCCAGTCCTCACTTACTTTATTTTCCAGTGAGCAAATGAATGTCAAATACTCCTCCCTCATTAGAAGTTTTTGAGGTCTTACAGTCCTCCCAGCTCCACAAAGACCTCCTTCCTGAGAGGTTCCTGAGCTGTGCCCCCACAGAGCTGCCCAGGGCTGCAGCTGCTGTACAAAGTGCTGAAGGACACTGACCAGTAACACACCCCAGACATCCAGTGCCTTACTTGGAAGTTAGCTACAAACTCCCATCTTTAATGTCTCCCAGTGCTTTACCTACACCGAGTCACAGCACGACTGCTTGCCCTGGAATTGCTACCTTTGACATTTAAACAATAACAGTGTGCACAAGAACAGCATTAGCCATTTGTGCTAATGTGAGCAGATTGATAAAAAAGGACCCTCCTACCTCCTAGGGCCCAACTGCCTGTCACCTGCCCAGAACAGGAGAACCACAAAGCAACAGCAGAGGTGACTTTTTCCCCCAAATGGAATTTTTATCTTTCTAGGAAGCTCTCTGGAAGGCACACTCTCGATCTCCAGGCTGTTTTCACAGTGGTCTCACCTACCTTGGCTGCCACAAGCACTTCTGGCCCAGCAGGCGGGTCGGCAGAGGGCACAGAGCCAAAGGCGGAGCAGGCCCGCAGGCCGGCTCCGCAGGGCAGCGCGGTGGGAAGGGGGAAGGAGCTCACTGCTGGGACAAACACGGCTCGCTGCTACTGCTTCTTCCTCCGGGGCTAGCCTTTCTCTCAACTTTGCACTAGCTAATTACGTGGGAAGTTACTTCACTGCGGTTTGGGGCACGGCCTCCAGAATTCCTTTCACAGAAAGAAGGTGATTTTTGTGCTCTGCCATGAGAACACGTGGATAAAGCGTGGAAACCCGGGCACTGCAGACATGACTGCTCTAAACAACTGAAATAATGGAAAAGAAATGACGGAGCACAAAGTGGTTCCAGGTGAAGACTTAGAAAGAACAGCAATAAAAGCAAAAGTTAAAACCCACCTCTACCAGACCTCTGTCTTGCACACACAAAATCATTCCCAAAAAGGTTAGGAGACACAACAGAGCCTGAGTAATCCTCTTTGTGAGGCTGTAGGCAGCATGGTGTAACAGGAGCTTTACACCAAGAAGAACCACATTCAATGTTCTGAACACATCTTTTCTTCCAAGTTACTGATACTCAGAGAAGAGTTCCTGTTTTGGCAGGGATTAGCAGTTATAAAACACAAAAAACTCCTCTGTGGCATTACTAACACTGTCTCATAAAAGACAGACCTTTTCCTAGCTAGCAAAAATCAGTTCCAAGAGCTGAAAACAGATTTGCCTCCTTACATGTCCAAAATGTTTGATGTTCTGAGTCTTAAAAACAAAAATGAAAAACTATAAACCTACACACAGTATAAGACACATTCTGACAGGCTGTAAATAAATTTGATATTTTCTCTCTTAAATTCATCATAACATGTATTGGTATTTGATTTTACTAAACTAATAACCACAGAAGTTAACTTTTATTATATTTCTGCACATACTAAGAAATCACACAATTAAGAGGCACTCAGAACAACGGGTCTGTACAGTATTGTAATGGGTTTGGATTTTCTTTATTCCATTTGAATTTAAATTATTCAAAGCTTTTGAAACCTACTGTCTGGAATATTCCTTAGAGTAGGTGGAGAGTATTTTCACCGCTAATTTTCAACTCCTTTTAAGAGTGACAAATTGAGCTTTGAGTTTCATTGTAAGTTACAGTGATAACACTGTAAGGAAGTAAGGAAAAAAGAAAGAAAAAAGAAAGATGCAAATGCCAGTCTGTGTCTGGCAGGCAGAGCCTGCAACACCCTGCCATAGGTGGTCTCCCCTGAAAACCAGTCATGGCACGCTGTACTCACAACCCCAGTGCAGAAAACATCTGTGAGCAGATGGGTCAAACTGAAGAACCAAGTCCTGTGCTGCTGAAGTGTTAAAATACTTGATTTCTCATGGTGAAAAAAAATGCATTTCTTTCAGCCCTTTCCAGGGCTTACAAGGCACCAAACAGACTTGAGGGTCAGCAGAACATGAGACTTTGACATACCCAAGATCCAAAGAGCTCCACACTAGAAAAGTGAGGTTCTTGAAGAGAATTTTTTTCTCTCCCAATATGGAATGTCAGGACAGACTCCTTTTCTAAATAGCACATTTTTGTTTAGTTTTAATAAGCATAGATTTTAATTCAAGCCTGTTGAAGTATGATCCTTAGGGCTGCAGAGCTACATAAAGGCTTTAATTTTAACAAATAACCTTTTTTCCTCCCAAACCTTGTCTCCAGTTCTGTAACATGGATGACATCCTAGGATAGCATCAACTTCTTTCAGCTCCATCTATCACTTCTATCTATCTACTGAGTGTATTCTTTCTCCTGAAAAAAACACAAAATTTTTTTAGCCTAAATAAATGCAGCTGTTCTAAGCACAGCTGTTTCTTGCTACCTTCTAAGATTTTAGGTGGAAAAACTTGAAGTTCTGAAACTAGTGCAGTAGTGTGATTTGGAGCTCTAGAATTAAACCTACTTAGTTTATTTTGCAGTTATACAAGTTGCAGTGAAACTGTAACATAAAGAGAAAAAAATTAACAATGACAATAGAATTGCCATAGGTCCACATTAAATCAGCAAGGGTAGCAACTAATTTAATAAATCATTCTTCTTAACAATTATAATAATTTCATTAGTCTTAAACAAAAGCTGTAACAGAAAGAGGTCAGAATGAGATTAGCCTGCTGAATTTCTGATACATTTCAGACTGTAAATGCTGAAATACAAATACAAATTTGGGATATTTCCTAAGAAACTGTTCTAGCTTAAATACAGAAGTTAGCAGAAAAGGAAGCAGCAGATTGGTATGTCACTAATGTTTATTTACATCCTACTTCTTCCTGTACTTACAGATAAAACTGTCTGTCCTGTAACTCACTGGCCCTCCTGTCTTAAAAGCATATTTAAAGTTAAAGCAAATTCAAAGTCAGAACAAACAAATAAAAGGAGAATTGTAGCACATGATACACTCATTTACTCTCAGGTTCCCAAGACTCCAAACAAGTCCACTTTGTTTCAGGAAACAAAAAGATTCTTGAATCCGCCTTGTTACTGCATCTGGTAAAGAATTTCCTAAAAAAAACCTCAACATTTCTTGCTCAAAAGTGCTACCATGAACAAAATTGTTTTCTCCCTTCCCACAGGAAATTAAGGAGAAGAAAAGTTTTCCCATAACTAAAAGGCTTTACTAGCTTGTTTTTGATCAAGTGACCATAAGTTTAAATTTAATTTCCAGTGTATATTTTGCTGTCTCTTTCCACCAAGCATTTCTACTTCTGCAATATCCTATAAAAGCAGACTATCAGAGCTTAATGTGATAAGAATGGATTATGAGATTCCTGTTAGCCAGGACCCTGCCAATATCAATTGTTCCATGGACAATCTATAAAGGTCAGAAAGATGGCACTATCCTTTCTATTCTCCCCTTCTATTTTTCTCCACAGAACCAAGTATAAGAAGCCCCAGCACCCTTGTGAAACAATGCACAAAGACATACAGAAAAGTCTACAAATCAGGTTAGGCATTCTGAGCATACAGACACATCCATACCTGCATTGGTTATTCAGTTTCTGAGATGAGAAGTCTAAAACAAACTGAAGGTTGCACCACCAGTAGGCTTTGTGATCGAGCAGTAGAGGGAAAGAGCCCTACTAAAGTAGGTGGGAATATTACAACTACCCCTAGCCTGGTTTGCAGCTCCTAATATGTTGTCTAAGAGGACTTAGCTCTCTGCTGCTTTATTTCACAAGGGATTATTGTGCTTTACTCTACCTGAGCCCACTCAAACTACAAAACCAGCTGAAGGTAAAACTGCTGCTACAGCTCCTCCTCTCAACCATCCTGCAAACAAACCCCCAAAATTCAGCTAAGCACGGATTTGTGCACTGAGTGTCACTACTGCCTGAAAAGTCCAGAAAACATTTGACAGGAAAACACAACATGGATGTTCTTATAGTACTTCTCTACTACAGGAAATGTTTTGGTGCTGTTTCAGTGATGGAAGGCATTGCAGAACATTAACACCAGGGCTTATGTTATCACATACTTCCTGATCAGTGCTTTTGTATCTGGAAAATCAAAACCAGATTTAATATAAAAAACTGCATAGAAGATTTCCATTATTTCTTTCCACCCAATCAGAATGACAAGAATTCCCACTTACTGTTTCTTCCCTAAACACCTGACAGCAACCAAATCTACCCATTTGAAATTAATCTGCAAGATCTAGTTTGGTTTATTTTTGTATGGCTACCCTGTAATGGATGATGAATGGATAAGGAAAAGCAATGAACACAAAGCTGAAAGAATATTTCCTATAGAGAAAAACATTTCAACTAAGGAACAAGAGTTCTACATAGCTTTTAACTAAATAATAACTCATCCACTCATTGTTTGAGAAACAAAAGCAAGCAAACAAAATCCCCCACATCTAACCCATCTCCCCAGCTCCCCCATCCCACTGCCCAAACTGCACAGCTATAGTTTAGGACTTTCCCTTAAAGCAGATATATAATGCCTCTCTCTATATATGTCTATATATTTATACACATAATATATATAACCTCTGCAAATACATTCTTCAGTTAAGAAAGCATCACCTTTATGAACAACATGAACCTCACTGACAGTAACTTGCAAAACAAAAAATTATCAAAATCTTATTTCTCTTAGTCTGCATAAAGAAGTATTAGGCTTCAGTAAGCTGGAGACAAAAATAACATTCTTTACATAATCAATGTCAAATTAGTACCATTTGCAAAAATGAAATCTATAAAAAACACTTTTTTCTTTTTTTAAAATCTTAAAAAATGCTGCCCTTCAAAGCTGGGCTTTTTCAGGTTGTGTAACACTCTAACCTACTTTTGGATGCTGCTATTTAAGTGTTTACACTGAATCTTCCTTGTTTACCAGTTCTTTGAAGGTCTAGTGCCATACACCACTCCTACACAAATGGTTTTGTAATCAATGTGATATTTAAAAAGCAGTATTAGCCTTATTTCCCTAACAATAAACTGTCAAATCTTACCTCATTCTTGCCTTGCTGTAAATGACCGGAAAGGTCTGTTTAAAGATGACTTTCAAAACAGGGGCCCATTTTTACATTTCTGAGTAGTTCCCCAAAGCACCCAAAGATTATTAACACAATTAAAGCTCCCAAAAAACCCAAAAAGTTATTAACACAATTAGCTCTATATTTGCTGCATGCAAATTCTGTGTCTACAGAGCACAGAAAATGAATAACTTCTCACCTTGCCTAGTGCAGTACTCCTGAGCATGCTCTTATGAAAGAGCTGCTTTGATGAAAAATGCTAGCTTCAGGTTTTACTGACATTTATCCCCAGGCTTCAGAGTGCAGAGGAGGTGCCCAGTATACTTCAGAAAGCTCAGGGAGACCCAAAGCTGGACGCTCGGCAACACTGCTGCATCCTTACTTCTCACAAGTTAGCAGGGTCAGAGACCATGAAGGGCAGCAGAAGATGGGAGAAGCAAACAAGACTGGAGAGAGTGGTCCTCTCTGGTAAAGAGACCAGGATTAGACGTGTTCCAGTTGAAGTCAGTTAACCACGTGTGATTTTACAGTTACAAAACAAACCACCTAGCAAGAAACCAAAAGAGGAGGCTAATGAGATACCAGCAGGGTAAATACTCAGCTTAAGATGCTCTTCATACCTGTAAGCAACAGTCCATGAATGCACAGGCATTTCAGGGGCACAGCTGCCAGAACAGAAATCCTGCAGCAGAGTGGCAAAGACCTGGCACAGAAAGGCAGAAAATAGGCCTTGGATGTACCCTGGCACGTGCACTCCCACCCTTACCCTGCGGCTACAGCCCCTCTTATTTATGCAATGCCAATTCACCCTTCTTTTATCTGAGGCAGCACATTCACAGTGATCCAAGTCGCACCGCCAGGGCTGAGTAACCAGATCTCCAACAGCATTTTCTGTTTCACCTAGCCAGAGAGCAGACACTTTGTATCTCATTTCACAGAATTCCCAAAAAAGCCAGACCAGTAACCTGGAAAAGACAGCCCAACTTGTGTGTGCAGGACTCCCAGTTTAACACCAAGCACTTTGACTCAAGTGCAGACACAACTGAAAGCTACTGAAGTGCATTTAACCTGTGCTGGCATGGATGTACAATGCAATTAGAAGTTACACAATACAATAAACTAACAGCTGCTTGCACTCAAGTGTAAATATTTAATCCTTTTGCCATTTCTAAATCTGCTGTTCCCCTATCTTTTAGGCCGTGAGGTTTCTGCAGTGTTTTCATGACCACTATCAGAAGTAGAGGAACACACAGTAAACATCTGGCACTTCTACTAACCAGAGTACTTTGGGAATTTATCAAGTTGCAAAAGCAAGCTGCACCAAAATAAAAGCACATCTGGTAACTCTTGTCCCTAGAGGCTGCTTTTTATCACTACAAACAACCCAGCAATACAATTAAGAATAAATTTAAAGGATTGGAAGAGAAAAAAGTTAAAAAATATAACAAACTTTTATTTCCTTTTTAGTTTAGAAATCTGAAAAACAGAACAGTTAAAAATGGTTTACATCCAAGTTATTCAAATTTCCTTTTACATAAATAAGTCCACATGGCTACAAAGCTTGTTACATGAAATTGCTTTATCTCAGATAGAGACAGCACTCAGAAACTCATGCAATTCCTCTGAAAAATACTCTTCTCTGATGCACAGCCACACACACTGCCAGTCTGTCTGTCTCCTTCTTCCGAATTCACTTGGAACTAGGGCAACTTCAAAGTGGTAAGAAATTTAACCTGGCATACATGGAGCTGATAGTTTGGTGATTTTAAGCCACAGAATGTAAAGATACAAATCTTATTACAGAATATATTAGTAGCTCTACTACACACCCTAAATATACCTAAAGAATAAGGAGGAATGCCTACCAAAGAGAAAGAAATGTGTTGCTTAAGTTCACTTTACTGCAGATTTTAATAGCCCCTCTTCAGGGCAAAATGAACTCTCCTTAGTACCTTAGCTCATGGTACCAAAGTCTTATTTTACTTAATTTCTAAACTGCATTCCCATCCATATGGAAGCAGGTTTACTGAGTAACTGAAGGAAATGATTTTCAGTGAATACTTTCTCCTTCCTTTTATTTTAATGGACATGTCAGCAACCTTGAACTGGAACATTTACAGCATCCTCCTGGAGATCTAGAGACAAGAACAGACAAAAAGTTCCTTCAACTAAAGAACAGGCTCCATTGTTCCCTATCTCAGCTGGTTCATCTCTTCAGCCTGCAAACACAGTGATGCCCACTGGGTTACACGGTGAACAGAAGTTTCATAAAGATTTGCACATATACAAGCTACTGTATTTTCAAATATCTGCAGTGGCACTTTCATTATACCCATTAGATAAAAGCAAACTAGGAAAGGTCACACTTAAATTAAAAACTTAAAATAACAAAAGCAAATGACACATATGCAAACACACAAAAAGGTGCCCAGTGACACAAGAAGCCCATGTAAACACAAGCATCCTACTCACACATCAGAGTTCCTCTGTTTCTGCCAAGACCTTTTCTGTGGCAAGAGCAGTAAGAAGGTGCATGAAATGCAGCTGAAAATCAGGATATTAAAAAAACACACTCAAAGTCCACCTTTCCTTTCACCCACTCTGCTGCTTTGATGAAAACATTAAAATGCTAGTTTACAGCTCAATAAATAGGCTTCACCCTCAATTTTTAAATACGCAGTCTCTCCACTCTTTATGGGACAACAGTCTAACTTTGTTCCTACTTAAATGTCACACAGCCTCTTTTATCCCCAGGGAGAAGGGGATACTTCCTCGCTCAAGCCAAGGTCCAGCTGTAAAGCCATGTCACAGAAACTACTCAAGGTACCAACCAAGCAGCCCCTGACACCCCCAGCACACTGTCTCCCCCGACCCAGGGCAGGCACCACACAACTGACAGCCTGCTGCCAACCCTACCTGCTCTTTATCAAGCACAGAGATCTCCTACACCTCAGACATCCTGCCAGATGGGTAACAACGATGACTTCTCACATAAAACTCTGATCAGCAGATGAAGGATGAGTTATTAATGTTACCACATTCCTGCCAAGCTTCCAATAGCTGAACCTCCAGTGGTTTCATGCCAGGAAAAATGCCTGCAGCTGAAGCATTTATCCTCAAAGGGATTTATTTAAGTTTACTATAATTCTTTTTCCTCTTCTAAACTTAAGCTGCTTTCTGTAAGAGATAAGCTATTTACTTAGTCCATCTAGTCCCATAATTGCTTGGTTCAGGGTGTGTACTTCAGTACTTTGACATAAAAAGAAATTGCACTGCAACACATTTTTGGGGCCTCTTTTGAAATTCTGCCGATGAGTTCAGATCACCTCCTTCCTTTTTATGCTTTATTTTCTCAAAACCCCATCATTGCCTTAAGAACAGAAAGAATGTTCCAAGACTTGCTGTCCTACCAGTGATTGCAGCATTCCTGCTCTAACAAGCAAGCTTTCAGCTCTGCAAAAAGGTTCAGTAAGGTTCTGCTGTATTGCTTGACACCATTCACCAGCACTAATGGATCCATAGGGCCTCCAATTTAAATATTTACTATTGCTAAATTTATATTATGATTTGACTCAAATGCTCCAGCTGGAATTGTAACCTCTGCACTGAGGGCCCTCCAGCAGGGAGTGGGCAGACAACCCTTGCCCCTGAAGGCTCACAATCTAAAAGTGATTATTTGTTAGGCAATGATAAGCATGTTTGTGGCTGTAACATTCAAAGCAAAAAAACCAAACTCCCTCAGGCTTCCAGAAAAAGATAAAAAAAAAGTGGGATAACAGCCTGATTAAAGTATAATCAAATTTAATGTTTTAATGCACTGCAATCTTTGAGACGGCTTAACGTTATGTCCAGATAAATCCCTTTACAATTACAGCATTCCTATATACTTAGCCACACTCCTTCCCACTGGTTTGAGGATGATGCTATCTCAAAAATAAGGTACTAAATGTAATAGCTCTTGAAACCCACCTTTCCACTGAAATGGACAACGAAGCTTTCCTTTCCAGTCAAATTTGTCTTAAAATAGATCATGAAACCGAGTGTACACTTCAAGTAAAATAAAAATACAGAAAGGAGACACTTTACTCAATCCCATTTACAGACGATACCACTCCTGCTCCAGCACTTACGACTTTTCCATGATTGCTCCAGGCTTCCACACACACTTGCAATAAAATTTTTGGCAGCCACCTTCACCCATGTACCATGTCACTGTCTGACTTTCACAGCCAACATCTGCTTGGATGGCGACATCAGAAAATCAGTGCAGAGGCAGCTTTTTTATTTTGTGGGCAGCTTCCCCTTATCCAAGGTGCTCTCCATTTGAACTCATTTTAGCAAGTTTCACATCACTTAAGGGTAGCACAATAGCTGCTCCCCAGCTGCTACAGAAATAAAAGCAGAGTGCCTTCTAACCGGAGGAAAACAAAACAATCAGGTTTTGTTGCTGCTGCTGTAAGCAATTTTCACATCCTTCAGCAGGCCCCACTCGGGTCCCCAGGAGATTCTGTGCAACCATGAATAACCAGCAAGGCAAGTTCAGGACACAGCACTACATCATACTGACCTGGCAGAAGAAGGGTCCTTACCTTCTAAATCACCTTCTAGCCCTTCTACCAACACGCCAAGATCTCAAAAAAAGTGGAAATGGAAAATCTGAGCTTGTGCAAGTACATCAGTGATTTCAGCACCCTGGTTCTTTATTGTGACTTCCATCAAGCATAATGCAAGGCTTTCAGAAAGAGGTGCAGTCCAGCCCCCTGGCTGCCCTGGTGTCCTGAGCAGAACAAGAACTTGTCCTAAGGCAAACTCTTACCATCACATGCAGCAGGATTTCTATAGGTATGTGTCCTGGACTAGGCATCACCTAAACACAAAGCGGGACCAGTGGAGCAAATGATGTTTCTGTCTTGTAACAGTTTTGGTGGTGAGAGAGTGAACAACTACAGGGTTCTCCTCCCAGGCATGCAGAGATCTCCAGGCACTCACAGTGATCAGGTGGCAGGGTGCAAACACCCCCCTCAGAACAGGGCAGCCTGGAGACATCCTGCAACTTCCAGGGACAGCAGGGATTATTGGAGCTCTTGGTTTGCATTTCAGGATGTTGACTCAACACAAAACAAAACAGAAAATGGCCACAATTTCCCACACAGTGACCTGTACCACGTCATAGGTGAACACAAGTCATCTTCCATACAGACCTATTTGTATGTCTGACTGGTATTATTTTCACAAGAATCTACTCAAGAACATTAGGACAACTAGCCAACCACTTTATTTACATTTTCCTGTTATCTCATCACACACTCGGACAACTGCCTGTGCATGTGGGTGTACAGCAATAATATACATATGACTACATACCCATCAGCCATCAGTCAAGAGTTTAGGATTTGTCATGGCCAGACTGAAACCATCCATTTAAGATAAAGTTTTGCAACAGCCTGTCTTTGACCAAGAGTTCTGCCTGCCAAATCATGTCTGAAGTACATTTTTTTTTAATAACAAAAATTTTATCAAGGCCCAGAAATCTGTTATAGTTTTTGTTCCCTTTTAGGACTAAACAGCAATTCTCAGTTTCAAGTTCGTCAAAGACTAAAAGAAAAACCCTTTCTCTTAGATATAAAACCACCAAGCAACTTTGTATTAATTTAAATTTAAGTAAATTATTCCTTTAAGCCTGCACTGGTTTCAATTTCCCAAGAACAGATTTGCTTTAGGAAGCCAGATGAAGTACTGTTCTCTCATCACAAAGCTTGGGACATCCACACATACCAACTGACCTAGCAGGTGAGACCCAAAATGGTGACTCTAAAAAGGCAGGTGATGTGCTACTGCTGTGGGCTCTAAATTCTTGCATATGGACATAGCCATGTCCATGTTCCCTGTGGATCACAATACCAAAGCTGGATCCTTGCTCACCACACAAAAGCAGGCACTGTTGTTGCAGCCTAGTCCTGAAACATGGCTAATAGCTCATTGTGCTGCTTGCTGTGCTGCGAGTGGCAGAGCTCCTGTTGGGTTACAGCATTCTGTATGAGACACAGCACTGTGACAATACTGCTCCTGACTCACTAGGGACACTCTGTCTCACTGTGCCAAGCCTCAGATGCCACTCACAACCTTTCACAAGACTTGAATTGCAAGTTCCATGCACCTTGCATCTCCACCTCCTGAGTCTTGGTCAGTTTCTTCAAATTAACACAAACAAACAAACAAACAAGCTATTTTTTTGACTTAGACTCTGATAGCACTTGATATTTATAGTGCATAAAAGGTTCAATTCCCTAACATATTGCAAAGCCTTACTGCATTATACAGTGTGTCATCCTGTTTCAAAAGGATTATGGCCCAAAATTCAGTTGAATTGCATCAGATTTCATACTCTATAACACAGCAGCGTGTTTGAGGAAGGCAGAGTTTGAAGACTGACCAGTTATGAAAAGGAAGAACCTTTAAGTTTCTGCCAGGGGCTAGAAATTGGAATAAATCTTTTATTCTCTACATTAGCAACACTTTGACCTCAGAAGTAATCACAAAGTAAAGTCATCCAAAAAAAAAGTTTTCAACTATTGGCAGTGTGTTGGAATTATTCCTTACCATGCAACTCTACTATGAAAGGTGATTGAAAAATGTGTCATTGAAAGATACCAAGTAGCAGGAAATTTTGGTTTTTCCATGCAGGTGTACAGTTCACAAATAAAGTAATTTCTCTGAAATTAGTTACTGAAACTCTTCCTTTGGGAGTGTAGCCAAGTTTTCCACACATAGTTGGTCTGGGTATAGTGCTTCTTAGTGCTCTGCAAAGACTTACTTGCTGAAGCTGGCCATATTCACTGATCCTTGCTTTGTCAAATTACGAGAAGCAAGTTGTAAATAAAGTTTTACTTTTACCCCTAAAGGGGGGAGAAACAACTGACTGTATGTAATGAGTAATCATGAAGTGGTTTAAAACAGAAACAAAATCCCCATCAAAAATTAAAACAGTCATGGAGGTAAAGGCCAACAGGATTAGACTACAAGATCTCAAGTTATATAAATAAGAACAATAATGGTATTATGACTCATTTATTAAAGAAATTTTATTGCCTTCAGTTAACAAAAAAAAAATAATGTGACGATGGCATTACTTGAAATTAAGTTACATAAAATGATTTCTTGCCTCTGAGTTGCTGTTTGTGAATAGCTGCAATTTGAACAGAGATCTCAATAAATCTTCACTATAACACAGACTCAAAATTGGAAGTTTTTTAGCAATGAGCAAAAGCATAATCATATTAACATAAAATAGTCAACTTTTCCCAGTGAGACTTGTACTTGAGCTTTTTAACTACAAGGTCTACACCTCTATCAGCCAAGGCAAGGATCAGGAAGGAACAATCAACCACGTCACAACACCACAGACAGCTACTATAGTTTCTCCAGTCCTCCTCTGTGACATCTGTCACTGTCAAAGCCACAACACACTACAGGGTCTGATCCTCCAACTCCTAGAGAAGGTCCCCCTGCCAACTGTAAAACCATCTCACCAACCACTTCAGGGCAAACTACTTCTTCTTAGTAATTTTAAGTCACTGAAAACCCACAGGACATAAAATTCTAAATTACCATAACCGTGCCAAAACCCAACGTGGCCAAAACACAGCAGCAAAGTGTAGCTGTTTCTCTGTAGATGAAAGCCAAGGGATTTCTAGTGTTTTATTTCCTCCAAGGCACAAAACCTAAATGCCAGCAGCATGCTCCTTGACAGAAGCCCAAAGACCACTTAAAAGTCTCCATTTTAAAAATGTCTTAGACTTAGACATAACTTATTTCATTACCTTCCCCCCCTTAAAGTACAAAAGCAGCTTCAGTTTCCTCTATGATCCCCTCTGACTCTTGGAACTCCTGTGGGTAGACAAGAACAGCAAGAGCTATGAATACAGCTCGTATTTGGCATTAAATGAACATCTTTAATTTATGATTACAATTACATTACAAAATGCACATATACACAAATGTGTCTTACAGATCAAGCCATCTTTCCACAGTCAGCAAATGATGCAATTTATTCAGTCATCACAGTCCAGATCAGACCAGTGACACTGTAAGACATCACACAAACAATACAATAGCATGTACTGAAGAACTACTGAAAACTCATTTAACAAATAAAAGCCATCTCGTAAAAACATCCCATGAGAGTCTTTTGCTGCAGTATATCATCTGTGTTTCAGACTTGGCATTCAAAAATATTTAGCTTTTCTACAACAAAGAATTTAACTTGTGTTGGAATGATTGCATGCAGGGAAAAATATGGCAGTCATACAAAAGCCACAAAACATCACAATTCACTGTGTTTCTTGATGCAGCTCTTAAGAGCCAATTCATAGCATCTGAGACTTCAACACCATGTTCTCTGTTCACAGTCCAGTATCCTTGAATCTTTGCCACATAAGTGCTACATTAAGCTAGAAAGGCAGCCCGTAGAGGTAGAACTGATGTGCTCCTTTTATCCTTGCAAAGAACTTCAAAGAAAATCTACTCACTGGTCCCCATCTTTTGGGCCACAAATGGTGTGACAACAAAATAACATTCCCATCCACAAGGACAGCAATGCTAAAATGCTTCACCTTTTGAACCTGCTCAAGTTTTAGAACTTCAACTACATCACCATTTTTCTCATGCTCTTGTTCTACAATCCTAGAGATTGCTTTCCACCAAGACTTGGGTATGAACAGACGTTCAACATGGGTTGCAAGACCCATGCAGAGCTGATCAGTTTTCTTTGATCACATACATGAGTTTCTGTGTGGACACAGTGACAAACACAGAGGAGCTCTCTGCTCTTCATGTGACATCTCAAGAGCACACTGAGGCATACACTGCTAACAGTGCTGAGCAGCTATCCCAGGGCCTGGAAACCATGAAAGGGAAGCAACAGTCAAAGAACCCTCACAGTCATTATGCCTGTACGTGCACCTTCCCATCAATACTTTCTGTCCACTTGCATTTACCAGATCCAACTGTGACACCAAATAAAGTTGTGGGTGTGCCTGTTTCCCCTACATGTAACCTTGGGAAGGGAAAAAAAGGGAAAAGAAAAACGTAATGAAAATTACAGCATTTGTGACTCTTCATTTAAGAACAGAGAGACGCTTTCTCTAAAATAAGTGTCAAGAGGTAATTACAAAGGAAATTGAAGACTTTTGCCTGACAAAAACACAGCTAAATATTCTTCTTTTCATAATTTAAATCTCCTTGCTCTATTTTTCTTTCCACTTCTGATGGTATCAATCCTCAAAGATGCTTAATTTTCCCTGCAGATCAATTACTTTAATACAACAGAGAAATACTGTACAAGCATCATCACTGAAAAGCTGAGTGTTCAAAAAGCAGTGTGCTACTCTGATCCATGCATATTCTGTTTGTGTATCAGCATGTATGCACTGCAATCAGAGGCACAATGACACATTTTAGCACACAGGGTGCGTTCTCCCTTTATCACCACCTCCCCTTCATACACACACCCTCAGTGTTCCTTCAGCCTGAATTATGCTCCTTCTCATATTAAATTTAGAAACAGAACTCTGAATCACCAGTTCCTGTTGTGAAAGTCGCTAGGAACAGATACAGCAAAAGAAGTTTCCTAGTAAACAGCTATACAATAATCAGTCCACCACATTAGACCCCACTGTTACCAACTGTTTTATAAGCCCAGAACAGAATAATATAGATTTATCTGAAACGAAATAAATAATTTCCTGGGTGTCTAATCCTTCCTAGAATCCTATCAATTCTTACCCGTAATGGCATCACGTAGCAGTGAGTTTCAGAAATTAACTGTCCACTTAAAAAAGGGAAAAAAAACCACACCCAACCCCCCCCCCCCCAACATNNNACATTACTCATAAACTCCTTGCTTGTGAGCCTGCTGCTGCACTTACTCCATTCTGTTCTACTTTTCCTCAACACTCCTTCAGATGCACCTTCAAGAGAAACAGAAAGATCTAAGCTGCTGCTTTGCAAGAGAAGAGCAGCACAAAGATTCCAAAACTGTTATATGCAAGAAATGTCAGTTCCAGAGAGAGAAGAGTTCAGACAGCATTACACACAAGTTAGTCTGCCCTGCAGACAGCAATTATTTCCTAGCATAAGCAGAGCGGAAATGCACTCATGTTTCCCAGTTTGAGTCCATGAAGAGCCATATGCATGGTTAGGAAACTCTTGGTCACCACTTCTGGATTCCAGTTTCTTCAGTTGCTCTTGAAATATTTAACAAAGGAGCTACATATCTCACCCCAAGAGGCACCACCCATCTATACGCCTCTCCTGAAGTATACACACACGCATATGCTACATATACATATATATACACACACATACACACTTTCTAGCAGAGAGGCCAGCTGATGCTCAGCTATGCAGCACATGTGAAGAACATTTTGGTCTGCAGGTTTGTAGAGTCCCATCTATGACTTACTGAAGTCAGTTTGACATCACATACCACTACTCTCAATAATTCCGGTATTTAGTACAGAGAACACTTTCAGAAAATCTTTCAGCCCTTGGAACATTTTGGGTGGAGTCCACCACTTTCCTCTGTTATTTACTTGTTCTAGCACTTATGCTCTCTCACCATTACAAATGCACTTATTTCCAATTGCCTGACTGCAGCTCCCAGCCATCAGTTCTGTGTCATGCCTGTTTCTGTTTGCATTTTAGCCTCCAGCATGATCTCCCTCAGAAGGTGTTTCCCACCAATTATCAAGTTCCTACACTTATCTATCAAGAAACAACAAATCCAGAAACAGAATGAGCTTTTCAGGCTCGCCTTGTGGAGCACCAGTCAGCCTTCAAATATCTCCTCTGAGTTACGTGAACTCACCCCCATTTTCAACAGGCTCCTCTTGATCTCAGAACTGCAGACGACTCACCTTCCTTCTCCCACTGCCCCTCCTACACCCAGCGTTCTACCCCTTTGCTGCCCTGCAAGACAGCAGTCATGCCCAGCTGCTGACTCACTGTACCCCCAAACTGTCTTCTCCCCAAGCTCCCATTCTGTCACTCCCATTCTGTTACACTGCAGTGCAACACCTGCAGGCCCCATGACATTACAGATTATATTAAATTGCACCTTTGATTGTTACAGTTCAGCAGGCTGGGCGAATTCCGGCTGCTTTGTCCTTGTTTACCGCGCTGCCTAGTGTGACATGGCCTGCCAAGTCTATCAGTACTCATCCTGCCCTTGTCTCTAGCTACTTGATGAAAAGGTTCAATGGAATATGCCCTCACCTCAATCCTTAAAACAAGATTTCTAGAAGCATTCCCGTTTGACAATGATTCATCACAAGTGACTAACTTTCAAACATCAGTTAGTCAGTTCCTAATCCGTTTACTTTTGCAATATCACAGAGCAGTAACGTGTCAGGACAGGAGTCCCCAAGGGGCACAGCAGTCCTCACTGACTACCTCTGCTGCTGCTGTGAGAGGGAACGAGAGACAGGACTTGGAAGGAGCTAGGGAGTAGCAGAGGACCATAATGGGTTGAACTGTCTCCATCCCCCTTGCATCAGATGCCTTTGAAAACATAGCTTTACTACATCTCAGTCCTGGTTGTTTTAATTTTTTCAGTATTTTGGTGATATTAATGTCAAGCTAGCTGGATTATGATTAAGTCAGTCTCCCACTCTTTCCTTGTCTATTCCGGCACAGTTGGTTTTAAGACCCCCAATACCAACAGTTATTAAAAACTATCTGCATGCCTACAGACTTTTCATCAAGGTCTTTAGATCAAGTCATAATACTGCTGATTTTGCAGTAGAATTAAGATTTCTTCCCTAGAAGAAATCTTAATTTATTAAATCAGACTTAATTCTCTGTTGGAATTGCACTGATGGTATTACATTCTACACTTTCCCAAATATGGAAGAGTCTTAACAAATATTTCTACTTTTTTGCATGAGCTACTTTATTATCTGCCTGGTAATTTGAATTATTTCTAACATAGTTAAGCTGTAGAAAATATTCAGTTAATTCTTTAACTTACTTCCTTAACTTCTAACTTGCATTCTCATATATCCATATTCCCCTTAATTACTGTTTTTTCTTTGAAATTTCTAGATGTGTCCTGAAACCAGAGGGCTGTTAGTGTAGATGTCATCTTTCTTTAAACCACAATTTCAGCTTTTGGACTATTTAGTACCTTCTTACAAGGATCTGTTTTCCATTCACTTTTTTTTTTTTTCTTACAATGACATTGAGTTCTCTGTGATGACAAATATGCTCTTTTGAAACATCAAGTGTAATTTCTTTGGGGCTGTTTGCCTATCCTTTACATAAAAGGGTCACACTTGATGGTCCCATGGCAGCCAACCAACTTCTAGCTGTGTGATAACAAAGTCCACAGGAGCTTTCTCAGCTGAAAACCTGAAACAAGAATTGACCTGCAGTGGGCTAAATTTCCAAGGCACTGAATATCTTTCCATGATGCCAACAGGATGTTCAGCACTCCGGAGGCAACCAAAACAAAACTAAACAGAGTGTACAAAGGGAAACAAACCTAACATTTCCTGATCAGCCATTTCAAACATCTCTAAAAAGCACCTCAAAATCTAGTCCTTGACTGTAAAGATGAGGTATTTACCAAATAACCAATTTGGTAAGTCAACCAGACTGGACAACATACAAATTCACACTCCTACCACCAGCCTGACCCTCACTCAGATTAACAGCTTCTGCACAGCCCAGCCATCTGCTGCTTGTTTGATGAACAAGGCAAAATGAACTGACCTCAGTCTGATCCCAGTGGGACACTGCCACAGAAACTGCACTGCTCCTCAGCCAAGAAAGGCAGTGCAAAGCACATGCACTTGGAGCATGGATACATCTCTCATCTGCCTAAGGTGAAGGCATCTGTGCTCCACCTGGATTTGCCCATCCTGTCAATTAAACCTTCGTGCAGAATCAGTCCTTAATCTCTAGAATCAAGTCTTTTACAGTGCAATAAAACAAAGTATTCAGCAAGAAAATTACAACATCTGACTTTACAATTGCCTCAACAGTAAGAAAAACATTCAGAACCTTCAATTTTCACAACCTTATTTAAATAACATGCTAACTATCCACACACAGTGATCTGTTACGTGTTCTAGAAGCATGTTCAGTAGCAGTCTACAGATGGAATTCTGCAGTTCAACATATATGATGGACCTTTCTACCTAATCTCACAGGGCTGCTGAAACACATACTTGCATGAATTTAGTTAAATTAGAAATTCCTTCCTATGTTTCACAACTCTAAATTCAGTAACTAAAAAGGCAATAATCTGTGTTCTTGCTGTACATCAGCCACTGCAACTTATTTTGCACAACTGAAAATGACTAAGGAAAAATACCTACAGTAATTCAGACATTCCTTTTCTTATTAAAAAGGAAGAGAAGTAGAGAAGGAAGAAAAAAGACTGTAGCAATATATTAAAATGCAAAATGGAGAGCTCTGTCTGTAACTTCCCCAAGAAATTCTTCCTGAATTAGGCAGCAAATATTCAAAACTGCCAGTCTGCAGAGACAGTTCAGTCTTAAGTGCACAATCCCTGTGCCAGATTCCTCTGTCCCTTCCTCTCAGGCTTGAGGTAAACATAACTATGCAGGTTGCCAAAAGCCTTAGATAACACAACATTCAGCCTTTTTCTACTGCCCAGATTTTGCTAAAGGTCCCTGTTTAATACATACATCTGAAAAAAAAATTCATATGGGATGGGAAGAATTTCAGTTTGGAGTGGAAATCCAAGATTTGCTCAGAGGGCTTGTACTCCTCTAATTTCCTTCAACCTCCTCCCATCAGCTTAGAAAATCTCAGAAGAAATCAGCAGCTTTATCCACTAAAGTGCATTCCATTCACTATAAAAGATTAAATATGTGAACTCGAAGTTTCTACTGAAATTTTCAGTCATTACATGGCTAGTGACAGCTTTAAGGATGCCATCAGCAGCATTTTAAAGGTCTATTGCAGAGACTAAAGTCAATTCACATTCTCTCATAATTTCTTCTTAAGGTTAGCAGAGTCAGAAGGTTGAAAAATGAATTCAGATGAAAGTACAAGGTGACTTTAAAATACAAGTGCTATTCCTGACTAGTAATACATCTACATCCACATAAACCCTCCCAAATCCTTAAGAAGAGCCTTCCTATATAATATAATCCACTTTGAGGCTTTGTCTGCATAAGGCACTTTGGATTAATTCTTAAGACAAAAAACATGCAAATTAAAAAACTGATTTGATTAAACTCTGAGACCTTCTTCAGATGCTCTTCTTCAGAATCAGAGTGACTCTCAATTATTCTGCCTCAAAGATGAAGAACAGTTGAAGCAACTCACTTTAAATTCACACCTTCAGCTGACTTCAATGATTTCCTAATGGCATGTGAAGACAAGCCCTTAACTCCAGAATGACACACAGAATTTACTTGGGAGTAACTGTCCAAAATATCTCCCTTGGGAGACAGGCCCAGACAGCACAACATATCAGGATACTGGTTCAACACCAAACCATTCTAAGAAGAATGCAAGAAGCCACACAATCAGAAAAGCTTGATTTCTGGCAAATGGAATTCCTGACTCTGTATTTGCCAGGTTTTAGAGAAGCATTTCTAGCAGGCACCTAGCCTTGGCTTGAAAAGTCTTTTGTTCTGACACAATTATCCATGATTCCTCTCCAGCCCTTCCCTCCCTACCCTTTCTCCCCAAGCTGCATTCCCCAGCTGCTCTTCCAAACCCCAGCCTGTTGCCCTAACAGCTTGACACATGGGGCATAATCTGAGACAAAATGTGACAGCCCCTTCTTGACAAATTGTAAGCATCACCTGCCTACAATGCAAAGCAGCTTGGAACACAAACTGCAGGTGCAGAACCAGCAGAGAAGTGCTTTGACTTCGGATGCTCCCTCCCCCACAGCTAAGCTCTCATTGTTTTTTCCTGGGGATACATCTTCAGATCAGAGCCACAGCCTGCTGCAGATATAGATCAGCTTTGCTCATCCCACCATTCTCTGTCACTGGCAAAAAATAGCTCTGGAGGGAGAGGAGGAGGTTTTCAGCTGTTTTCTTCTCCACTTCTTTCTCTCCTCCCTTGCAGTGAGGGAGAAGCCATTTTCTCGTGTTCATGGTTTGATGTCAGAGTAACTGTTTTCTTACTCTATAGAGCAGTAAATCCCCACATGTGCCTGTAAAAGAAATTTAATAGTAGCCACAATGTTCCAGCAGCATCCTCAGCAACACGATCACCAGGCTTTTCATGCAAGAGATGAAAGAAGCTGGCTGGCATATTACTTGTTTCCTTACCAAAGGCAGCCACTCTCAGAAGAGTGGCTGGAGCCAAAAAGGAGAGGTCTGCACAGATGCTTCTCCTAGGCATCAGTGATACCCTTACAGGGTTCAAGAGAACCACAGGAGAGGGACATTTTCCTAGACAGGGTCAAAAATAGATGGAGGAAAAGCATGTAATATACGATTCTTTAATTTTCTCATAAACAGTAACTTTATTCTTCTCGAAACATTGATTGACATTTGATCCTGTTATGAACAATTCTGAGGCCTCCCCCACAGAGCATCTAAGCTGCATCACATTAAAGCTGTTCCTTTCTCCTTGCCTCTAGCATATTCCTAACATGTAAACAACTCCGCTGTGCACACAAGCAAAGGCACAGCTAGCCAGTGAAAGCTGCAGCACTAAGGGCACCACAGGAACCCATCCAACCCTAATAACCCATTAATTTCGCAGGGCACTGTATTTATTAACTAGAAGCCAACTGCTATTAATGCAAACGTACATGTGAAAAATTATCCCAGTGGAAAAGCTGAAGGAACATTACAGATTTATTTTTCACAGACTGTCATGTTTCACAAGCTTTGTTACCCCCGTAACCCAAACATACAAGAAACGCCAGTCTGAATGGTGGAAGAATTGTGACAGACTAGGAGAAAGGCAAGTGTCGGGAAATCCAGCAGCCTCACTGCCTGAGGATTTCAGCTGATGTGACACCACATGATAAGTAATGTTCTTGTGTCCAAGCCTCAAAACCCAAAGGGACTATTTCTAGTTCAGCTTAATAGAAAGAAAAAAAAAAACCCAATCTTACTTTTCACATATTCAACAGCGAGGTAATTAACAGGAGATACCTCACAAAAGTTACCGAAGTTAATGCACAATACGTTGTGTATGTTAACTCCCACTTCACAGGCTCTGGACCAAGACACTCGGGCAAGCTGCCCTGGTGAGTCTGGCTCCTTAGGGCAAGTTCCACTAGCCGGATTCACCCGCTCTGCCTTGGAATCCTCTTACAGCACCATTGCTCAACTCTCAAATCTCCCTCCGCAGGCAAATCTGATAAGGCCTGCAGGAAACACCGATCCATCTCTGACCCCCATCTCATCCATCCAGGGGTCCCGCAGTGATCCCAGAGAAAAAGCTAATGTAACTGCAACTACTTCTCTTCAGGGACTTCTCTGCCCTAGGATGTTCCCAATGGCATCAATCCAGAGCAAAGTGGCTCAAGCTGTGAACTGAAAACAGCTGCGCTGCCAGGCTCCAACAGCAGGACCTAGAGCAGGCCAGGGTGCCTTGGGTGACCATTCCATTGGTAGTTTTTTGCCCCTTCAGTTAAAACAAAACCTGGTGATTTCTTGCTGTCCTCCTGATTTCTGCTGTCCACACCTACTTTGTTAACTGGAGCAAATCAGTCATGTCCCAACACCCACTAGCTTCCTTTGGCTTCTTTCCCACATTCAAAAATGTCAAACTATGAATTCCAGACCCTGCTTCTTCCTTCCAGAATGCAAAGTATCACCCTAGTCACACACACACTTCTCCCCTCCCACTTCTTGTCAAATTCCACTGCCCATACTGACACCAGAGCAAGTTTTATATACTCCAAGCTGTGAAAACATCCACTTCTTCCCAGCACCCCTCAAGAGAAAACTGCTTTCCTGTCCTCCTCTCTCGACAAACCAGCAGGTGAACACCTACTCAATCCTGCACATGACGTTTACCAAAGGAGGTTTTGCTGGAGTAAAACAAGCATTCAAGAAGGTCTAGTCTTATAAATCAGATTACATATCTTTCCCTGCAGCTAAAATCTCATCTCCACATTTCCTATTTTCAGTGCTTTTAGCAAAAATTAAAGAGGTAGTGGGAGGGAGAGCTTTCTCCTTCCATATTCTGTGCACAGGCAAATGGTAGTTTCATCACAAAGGTCAAGAAACAACCTCTTTTTACAAAAATTCCTGAAGTCTAACTCCAATGCTACCCTTGCAAAGGCCAAAATCCCTACTCATAGTAACTCTGCAGTATACAATAACTATTACACAGCATTTTTATAAAGCAGTGCAACTAAATCTTAACTTTTGACTACAGTAAAATAATGTTCACGGTTAAAGGAGGCTAAAGTATTTCATTACCTGCAGGCTGGAAAATTTAGACAAATCTTCAAAGCCTGAGGCTTTGCAAAGTGCAAGGTGTCAGCTGCTGTACCTTACACACCTGACAACATGCAATGTCACAAACACCAATGCCAGAAGGTTGTAGCTACATCTTGGTACCAAATATCTCGCAGCCTTCTCCTTTTTATAGAAGCCTGATCAGAAGACTACAGCCAAGCCATAGTTCAGAATTTAATCATTAAGGGGATCATTACACTGCAAATGTGAAGCATTTCAGGTTTAAATTATGAATGATAGCAACAGCTCAAGGTAAGATTATTACACATTTTCATTCACCTTTCACCCTCATAAATAAGTAAAAATGAAAGTTTGGACAGTGGCTTTTTGCACATTGTCAGCAAACAGATGTCTTGATGTACATTCACAATGCACTAAATATTCAAGATTCAGTACCTAAATTGCCCAGGATTGCACATAGCATGCTTTTAATTAAGCAAAAAGACAAAACATTATTACCTCTTCTAACATCAGTCACAAGACCTATCTTGTATCAGGACCTAGACAGATCTGCCCCAGACAGGAGCACTCAAGAGGGTATCAATTGATCATAAAGGATTCTGAAAGGTTGCTGAAGCTTCTGTGCCTTTCATGGATTGGTTTTGATGGACCCCATATCTTTGACCTAATCTGTTGAACCCCACTCAAATAGACATTAATTATGTTAATTTAACTGAATTCAAAGGGCACATTTTGAGTCATCTTTTCAGGGTTACACTGCGGTCAGCAGCATTCTTCACTTTTACCACTATCCCAGCATAAAGGCAGAAAGCACCCTGGACCCTGGGTTTCCCATTAAACACCCAGCTCAAATGCAAACCTATAGAAATACAAATCCTTGACTGACAAATGTCTACTGAAGAAAAGCAAAGAACCTGTATGCATGAATTCCTGAAAATCGGGAATGCCATTACCCATGTAGCACCTGGTATACCAGTGTATCCCAAAAAGGTCATGAGGCAAGTATAACCTTAGCACACCAAATGGGAACATTTGGCTCCTTCTAAGTGCAGTAACCTCATCAGAACACTTGAATCAAATTTGACATTTATATCTCTATAAATAATGTGTGAGCAAAAGCAAAGACAAAGCAACATTTGCAGTTCAGGGAAAGACATCAAAGTAAACACATCCCTAGTACTCAAATGTTAAACTACATGTGGGAATCTGATGATCTTTTGAATGGCTGAACATTAGGACACAGAGGAAAGGGCATCTTGTTTTTAAATTAATTATTAATCAATCTTTTCAGCCATCAAATCCCTGCAATGACTCATCCACTTGCTTTACCAAAGTCTAAACTGTTATGGGGAGACAGCAATTCCACTGGAACGTTACCCTCCTGAGTGAGATACTTAACCCTGTACATATGAGAAAGGATTTTAGTAGATTCATTCCTCTTCCACAAGATCATCAAGCTCTTATTATAC
This sequence comes from Urocynchramus pylzowi, assembly GCA_013397555.1. NCBI lineage: Eukaryota > Metazoa > Chordata > Aves > Passeriformes > Fringillidae > Urocynchramus > Urocynchramus pylzowi. Next base: position 1,403,057 of record VZRH01001290.1, on the reverse strand, counting down.
CTGGAAAGCANCTCTAATTAACCCTGAAAAGAAAAATAAAAAAAAAAAAAAAAAAAAACACCAAAAAAAACCCACAAAAAAAAAAAACCCACACCAAAAAACCCCAAAAAAACCCCCACAACTTAGAATTTGACATGAGAGAAACAAGAGAAGATTAAGTCCACCTCAGTTATTCATTGCAAAGCCAGTATTTTTGCAGCAACAGTATACACTGTAAGTAATAAGAGGATTCATACCATCAGAAATCCTCAATTATAATGTAATTGAACTATACAATTCTTCTACACTCATTCAGACAATTTCTACTGTCTGTGAAGTAATTTAGAGAACTGTGGATTGATAGAAGCTACTTTTTAAGTTTACAAAATTATGAACTTGATCCTACACCCCACATCCATGCAAATCTCTTTTCAAAGTTTGACAGCTCTACTAAACAAACTGAGCTGCAAGACTGCAGCTCAGTTAGTGATACCTATGCACACAGCTTGCTCTTTTCCTGTGCTAAAATTATATCAGAACACTACAACATATTTGCATATCTCCCACACATGTAACTTTTTGCCAGCAGTAAGAAGAAGACATCAAGACTTAGAAAACGTACCAGAAAGAGATAGAAGGAGAGGGTGGAGTTTCCTGCAGGAACACCCAGGCTGAAGTCCAGCAGCTCCAGGGAAGGTGCTGCCGCTCTACACGCCCGGTGCCTTCAGATCAGGCTCCACTTAAATGTGAAACTCCACCCAGGAAACAAAAAACTTCCTATTGTTTCTCCCCTTTCTGCAGCCTCCTGGCTACTACCAGGAAAACCAGCATCACTTCACCCTTTTTCCCTAAGAATGATTTACATCTTTCCTTTTTACTATGCTCAGCCTTGGAGCTACCACAAAATATGAGGAATAGGAAAAAAAGTCCATGCTGGGTTATCTCCCCTAGTCTTCTCCTGTATGGTTTTTCTGGAAATATTTCTAGTAGCAGCCCAGAGTGCTGTTGATTTTAACCATGCAGAAGTAATACGAAATTCACATGACTACTTGTCAGTTTTCCAGCCACACAAGTTTTGCAAAAACATCAATTAAAACAATCTGATCTTCCAACTTTTACCTATGAAAGCTATAAAAAAAAATTACAAAAGTAGCAGTACACTAATGTGTAAATCAAACTTCGGGAAAAGTTTGATTTACACATTAGTGCATAGTTATTTTCAGAAAAGCTTTTCATTAAAAAACAAAAATCACGACAGCATTGAAGATTTCTGGCACTTTACTTCCTCTGAAGATGCCAGTGTGGAAAAAAATAATCTAACTGAGCCAAGTAAAAGCAAGTAGTAAAAAGTCACAAGAAAATATCTGACTTGCTATGAATAAAGTGTTACTAAGGTGTGAGATGAGTTAAAGTGATTTTGGAAGTCAATAATGGAATCCAGTGTTATTCAAGGTATGCTACACACTAGAAATTCAAACTTGAATGCTCAAGTTATAGGGAGCCATGGCCTTCCTTCTATATCTTTCCAGTGGCCCATTTTTACCACTCCCACCCTACTGTGACATCCCAACAGCAAAGCTCAGTTAAAATCCAAGTAGAACAAGACAATGAATCTAAAACTCAAGAGAGTCAAATATTGCGCAGGAAAATTTGAAAAAAAGGCCCTACAAGTGCAACAGTGTAACAATAACTAACAGACCAAATACAATTCCCCCCAAATCATTAATACTTATTTGTTAATGATCATGTATGCTAGCTGCAGGGGAAGTGCCTTTGTAACATAACACGATTAGGACCCAACTAGAAAAAAGTTGAAACAATCAAAAATTACTTTTGTTAGTATCAAATTAGGCCAAGTACACACCACATACATGGAGACAAGATCTACTCCAGGAAGCAGGCTTTTTAACACTTAAGATCTAAATTACCATGGACTGTGGAATGGAAAAATGCAGAACCGCATAAAAGGCAGGCAAACCCTGCTTACAAAATAGCAGTGAGTCAGCTCCTGAGGACTGGTCTATGGCTCCTGTGAAAACAAGATGCACATTCCTTATGCACACTCTGATTGTACAGAATGAAAACAAGCCCATCCCCTCAATATGCTGTTCATGGGGTAGATGACATTGCAGAAAAGGTGTCAAGAAACATCAGTAACACTGTTTAATCCATGCAAACTTCAGAAAACATTTCCAGCCAGTGCTGATCCAGAGAGCCTTTTAATCAAACACACATCTACTTATGTTTGGGGCATCTAATAAGCAAGAAACACTCGTTAAAGACTCCACGGTCTCAGATCAGTAACAGCTTATCTTGGGGACACCTCTAACTCTAAAAGGTCCTTGAGATATTCATTTAGAGGATCTCTTTCTAAAATGCCATGACCCTTCAGCTTGTCTAGTTCCATCATCTGTAATCAGACCATCTAGAAAACCAAGAATAAACACCAAGGCCTTTTGTGACAAGCTGTGAAACTATTAATATCAACAAGCCATTTAATACCATAAGGAACAATACATAACGTAGCTACTGCACTCATTTATTTAGAGAACACAATTACATTTTCCCTCATTCAAAAATCCAAGATAAATGGTGGGCTTTCATAATCTGTCTCCCTCTTAGCAAGTGCCCTTGGCTACAAGCAGCTCTCCCCTTGACCACATTACAGCTCATTTTGTTGTTGCTGTTTAGGGATATCTGGGGGCTTTCTGGTCCTCTGCTCTTTTTACTGTTTTCAGATGTTATTGGTGAACGGGGCTTTTCCTGGTATATTGATTACTTATGAGAAAAAAATGCATTCAAAGAATTAATGCGGCACACATGCAGGGAAAAAAAAAAGTCCAGTAAATCAGCTCTATCAATATTATTTTGTTGACAACTATTAAAACAAGGTGCTGACCACTGATTATCATGCCAGCACACACTGAATGAAAGCACCCTGTCCAACCTCTCTGAAAAAACAGAAACCTGGAAACCAGCTCATTTCAGGGAAAGGATTAAAGGTTGTTTTTTCAGGTGTCCTTGCTCACCAAATCCCTCTGCCAGACATTGCAGTTTATCATTGCTAAACACTTACACTGCAGAAGTACCTAGAGACCTCAAGTAGGTCAGGACCTCAGCATGCAAAGTACAAAATTGATGCATAATACTTGACAGCCCTTGCCTCATCATATTTTTCAATTTGAAGTGTTTGTCTTCCCAGTAGCACAGCTATTTGAACAACCCACACAAAAGGAAAAGAAACTCAATGGCACTGCAAAAAACCCACCCAAGTTCCACCACCAATGTATGAAAGTGCTATCCAACACAGAAGGAAAACAGAAGTAGCTCTGCCCCTCGTTAGGATATGACAATAAAGACCAGGTGAAAGTTAAATCAAAGCAGGTTTGGGGCTTTTTAGGTTGGCATACTTCCAACTATTCTAACAAAGACAGAAGAGGCTGTTGAAATAAGCTTTTTTTAATGTTTATGGATGAGAGCTCCAATTCTCATTTTCCCATCTCCTACAACCTAGACATAACCCTTTCAGTGAAGGGAATAGTTTCTCAGTTGCTGCCTTCAGATTGAACCCTGGTTAAGACAGAACAGGGGTGCAAAAGCAAATGAAAAGAAAATTTAAATGAATTGCAGGGAGTGGAACTAGTGTGCTAAACCTCACGTTTGCATTCCCTGAATTAGTTCCGTTAAAGGTGAAAAAATATGGAATAAATCTGAAATGAAGCTTAACAAAATTATAGAGTTCTTGGCAACCTGATTATTTTAACAAGTTGACAGCCAGTAATTTCAGATTGTCTCAGTTTAAATACACATACCAGGACAGCACAATCCAGAGGAGTGGGCCAATACACTCCTGCAAGATTGGCTGTGCTTTGTGTTCCATTTTTTCCCTTCTGATACCTCCCAGCTCCATCACCACCCACATCTGCCTTCACAAATACTCACCCAGATGCTGCAGGGGTTACCTGCAGCTCCCCATCCCATTCCCCGAGCTGAAGAGGAAAAACTGGTATTGCTGTGAATTTGACAGCAAGTTACCACCAATCAGTAACTGCCCAAGGACTAGGAGCACAGAGACTTAGGAAAAAGCCATCAGTCATCAGCCAAAAGGTGGTGACTTGAGAGGTGGTTGTCTGGTTCTATCACAGCCCACTGCTTCTTGCATCTAAAGAAAAACCCATGCAGCACTCCTATTTCCAGTCCTTCCCATCTCACCCATGGCACAGGAATGTCTGCTGCTCCCAGCCTTCAGCAGCACTACCAGCATCTCAGCCTGGTGTCATGGCAGGCAGCAAGTCACCAAAACACACAACCTGCCAAAAAGGCAAAGCACGGGGGACTGCCAGATCCAGCTGCAAACCAGACAGCTGGACACCAGAGTGCAGCTCTGGTACAAGCAACAGTCTGGTGGGGTTCTGGGGGGAGTGGTGGTTGAGCTCTGCCTCTAAAGCCTTTAACTACAATGCTGCCTCTGTAGTAAAGATTGGAAAAAACAAACCAAACCCCTTAACTACCGCAGAACTTCTAAACAGCACATGGCAGGGCCGGGGGTAGGGGCTGTATGGTGCTTTCCTTTCTCAAAAATTTCTTTTAATGGAATTGTTTTTCCCCCAATGTTTCAAATATCAATAATGTTAACAATCATTATATTCCTTAAATAATTACTTGAATTGCCCATGAAAATTGTTTTGCAGTCTGCCTGGAAAAACATTTCACCTCAAAAGGTAGTAAATTCAATTTATGAGCAGAAAAAAAAAAAAAAAAAAAAATCACTTTTTTTTTTTTGCCCAGCTCCTGCAGAATGTAAGAATTAATGGAATGGAAAAGAGACTGATGCTTTATTAAACAAAACAATTCTAATTACACATAGGAGACTTTTCCATGTTTCCAGTAATACACCGAGCAAAACCTACTTCATGAAATGCAGTCAGATAAGCAGAAAGTTTGGGAGCTCATTGCTCAGCAACAAAGGCCAGATTTTCTATATCCAATTACCAAAGGCAGTGGAATGTTATAACTGCAAGCATATTCTAGCACTTGAAATAATAAATGAAACTAGAGAAATGTATTATTTATGTAAATTTAAAATTTTTCTAAAAGAGGCCTGTAAAAAGCTGTGGACAGAGTAACACAATATAACAGCTAAACCACAGAAGCACTAAAATAATTGAGCAACAAAGAGCAGTTTGTTCATTTTTTCTCTTGCAAATCTCTCTCTTTCCCCCCATCTTTACTATCTGAGGTGCAAGGCAATAATGTCACCAACATCTTATGCTATGTCCTTTCTACCATCATGTGCAAATACAGCCCTACAAGTCGTGTTGGGCCCATCTAGACAAGGAAAACCTGGTGTTGAAAAGGTCAACTTTTCCCCAATCCAATCTCTCCTGTGGTTTCTCTTCTCTGGAAGTATTTTGTCTCTCCTGAAACCAAATCAGGTGTGGACAAGGACAGGCAGACCTTACTCTTTGATGCTGCACCTCACTACACTGATTTAGTGTTCCAGTGTTCACCCAACCTCTGAGAGAACAAGAACTGTGATGTTGCTGCCTTCTTCAAAACAGCATCATCTACTAAAGACAACAGATGAAGCTTGAGGGAGCAACATATTGAGAATCACTTCCCATCTATCCAAAAGGCACCTCCTGAGATTCCAGTTGAGAACTGAGAGCAGGTAGGTATTTCAAAACAACATCATAGTATGTCAAAACACATAGCTAAGAATACTGCAGCCCACTGAATTTGATACATATCCAGTACAAAACAGGTCTGTGAACACAAAACCATGCAACAAGACATTACTTCAGGGGAAGTTGAAAGAGAGCAGTGCTGCATTTTGACCCTGCTCAGATTTTTCTCTGCTATAGCAAGCTGGCAACAAGCCCCACCAGGGCCATCCCCTTCCTCCCCCGTGCTGCATCGGTGCCACCGCCCGCAGCCAGGCTGGGTTCAGGCTCCAGAAGGACAAGCTGGAAGCAGCTCAGCTCACTGACCCATCACTGTGAGGACTGGCTTTTGCTATCAGTAATGGACAAGTCTCCTGTCTAGGCAAAGAAATATGAGAGCAAAAACAGTGAAAAAAACAATGAAGTGGGGCTGTTTTCCATCTATTTTCCAGTTACTTTTCAGTTTCTGTCTCTAATGATAACACTGAAAATTCTGCTGGAAGGACAGGAAGAAAGAAAAGATAAACCAACATGAAAATTGTAACATTGGAGCAAGATACACAGAAGTTCTTTTCATTGCAAAAAATTACATCTATATCTGCACTAAGGAAAACATTGCTTCTGCCTTGAGGTAGCCTTGGCAATAACACAAATGCAAGCAAAAAACCAGTTTATCATTTTGGAGGGAATTTCAATCAATTTAATTTATTTGTCAGTTAATAAGCTTCCAATTATTGCTTTTGGTATTGAAACACACACAAGGGAAACAGCCCTTGCTCTCCAATCCCCTCACCATACCTGCTCCTGGCAGTGGGGCAGCAAGACCAGCAGTCATTCTGGTTTCCAGTCGAAGGTCGGCATTGCTGCTTATTATGTGCGTATAGTAAACAAATAGCTTATACAGACAAGTTGTTCTTAAAACAAATCAAAAGCACATCAAGTGAAATGTGATCTAAAATAAGCCAGCAATGTTTCAGAATATCACTATTTCGCCTGGCGCTCCAGGATGCTGCAGCTGCAGAAATTCCTCTAAAACAATTCAAAACTTAAAGCTTATACTGCCACAAAAAGAGGTATCCAGACAGAAATGTTTCAGAAATGCACACATACATACACTCCATCACAGTAACCAGACCAGAACACTTGCACAGCAAAGCCCCTAGCCACACTTTAACATGTTGTTCATTGAACTGTATCAGTCAATATTTTTTTCTTGCTTCCCAACTATGCCAGTAAAAATCTTACCGCAAAAGCCCTTCTAGTGATTGCAAAATTCTTCTGCCTGCATAAACCATTCCTTTCACAGGACATGGTATAAGCAGTACTAGCAAAAAAAATTCCTCTCATACCAGTAGAGGAACCTGAGAAGGAAGCAGTGAGACCAGGTAACAAAAGTGTGCAAGCAGGAAGGGTGAAAGCAAAGAAGAGCATTGCATCAGTCTAGCTTATGTGTACAGAAAAAGGCAGGAAGCAGCAACTGCCTTCACACCACATTTGTGCCAGCAGAAACTTAACTGCAAAGTCACCACACTACTACAAGAAGTAACTGCATGAAAACACTGCAAGCAGGTCAGACTGACCAACTTGACTGTGATAGACCCGGAATTTTGTTTTCTATTTGGATTTTTGTGTCATGTTTTGTGTAATGTATACTCTTGAGAAACAAACATCGCCTAGAAACTCAAGCATAAGCCATTCCATTTATGTCAAGTGGATACTAATCCTATTTTCCCGAAGAGTTCAAGTGTCAGTTGTATTAACTGTTTCACTACTGATAAGATACTTAGCACAGTTTCTTTGCTAAGACCTATCTCAGAACTCCAAGCCTCTTATGAGTAAAACCATCCACGTATTCCCCATCCAGAAGTAAACAACATCTCCACTTTTCCTAATGAGCATCCTTATAATACAGATCCATCCTGGCTGTGTGAAAAATACTCAATACTAAGAATAGAGAAGTGTGGGTTAGAAACAACAAAAAAAAAAATTAAGACAGATTCAGTACTCTTTAAAAGACTTGCCTGTCTGTGTTTCCACTCAAATACAAATCTTCTCTGTACTCCCTCTGCTTTTTTTTTTTTTTTAAACCCCAGATCTGCTGCAGGTTATCCAGCCTGCCACATCACATCAACAGAGAAACCAGTAAGGCCTGGCTGCAGAATTTAGGTCAGCTCGTCTGTGGAGTACATAAGGTCTTCCACACAGCCATGAATTTCCTAGTAATGCTTCAATAATCCCTCTTCATCCTGCTACACAGCTATTTCACTAGGAACTGCTAGCTTTCCTCTAACTCCCCAACAAAGACTCTCCACAGGAGGGATGTTTGCAGGCAAATGAGCCACTATCTCTTCCTTGGGAAGCAGGAAGCTGGTTGTTCAATCAAATAAATGCTGATTCTTATTTCCCAAGACAAAAAAAAAAAGTGAAGTATTCACAATGGATGCTAGAAAAAGAGTCTCTATCTTTTAACCACACCAGAAAAGATAAAATCAGAGCTGGAAATTACCTCTAGAACATTAGGAATAATTTTCTCAACAGATTTTAAACAAACCCTCACTGCTTCCACCTGGGTCAATAAATTAAAAAATAACAAAAATGTGACTAATAAATTCAGACAGTCTAAGCTACAGAGGCTGGTATTTCTGGAGAGAAAGCATCACTTGAGGTAAAAAAACATTGTGCTTTTTCATAGGATGCTCCCTCTAACAGTGAATTGCATGCCACTGCCATCCCAAGCATTGTACAAGCCCACATAAATACTAGCCCTGTTCTTAAAGGATCTCTAATGGTATGTAAAAATATGCAAAGTCTTTTCAAAAGATGGTCCTCAGAGCAGGAGTTCCCCATAAACTGGAAGGTACAGTTACATAAGACAAAAAGCCCAAATTGAATACAATAAATCAAAATCTTGAACTCCTCTGTCTTCATACAAGATGAACCTAACTAAATCTTCTCAAGTATGACAATCTGAAAGATGTGAATGCAAGAACAAATACCAGTTTCCAGGAATGGTTACGGACATCTCAGCAAATAAAAACAAAACAAGCAAACTGACACTTGCTTTTGTCTTAAAACCCATCAGTCTGCTACCTCTCTGTGCTCTACAGTTCCCACATGACCTACTGCTCATCAAAAGCTAGCACTGAGGTCTCCCTACTAGAACAAAGAATAAAGATGAGGAAAAACCTTTCCTCAAGACAGCAAACTGCTTTTCAACATTGAAACATTTGTTAAGAGTATGCCTAGCCCATCCTTTACAACTTACATGAAGCCTGACAATGGTATTTGCAAACACGCACTGAGCAGCACTGCACATCAGATGTGCAAATCAAATACCCCAGAAAATGTGGTGTGTTTATGTTCACCTCAGCTCTGTTACAGAACTCAGACACACAACATGCACCCATGCCAGGCCCAAGGCTGTGGCTGTCTTTACTGGGCCTCCACTGAAGCACATGTTAACAAGACCTCCCAAATAATGTAGCTTTCTAGAAGCAATGATCACCCATAACTTAACTCTGCATCAAACAATCCCATTACTGGCTCAGTACCTGATCAGGCTGTGCTTCTCCGCCCTCCTCCTCTGGCTTCAGCAGGGCTGAGTGCTGGCTCCTGAAGGCTCCAGCAGCAGGAATACCAAGCCACACTCTGATGATCACTTTCTCATTTTGACAAGCGCCACGGACTCCTCCTACGTAAAAACAAACTCCTGTGAATCAAGCTGGCCAATAAAGTGGTCACAGTAGCAGGGGTCAGAGGAATGCCACTCTGCAACACAGAAGACAAAGGTTACTCATCTTTTTGCTGACTGTGCTTCATGTCTAGGGAAGACTGAGCACATCCTTGTTTTAATGACTTTGGAACTACTCTAAATGTGCTGTCCTATTCTTGAAGAGCATAGATCCCAAATGAGCAATTTGTCATTTCCCATATATTTTCTTAAACATATTGGCTCATCCTAACTTAACCAAGAGCACTGCTATTTCTACATCATCACCTCCCTACAGCACCACAAAAGCCAGACCAGACCCCAATGATGTGGTAGCTGCACAGTGCATGTGTTCCACACAAACACTTTGATGACACTTCAACTACTGCGTTACAGCCCTATGCCAGGCAAGCAGACCACTTTGAGTTAAATGAGCTGCTTGGAAAAATCTCAGGAAAACACCTCTATCCTCTGGGATGAACAAAATAGAGAAAAAGTAGGATTGTCCCCCTCCTTCTTCAGCTCAGAACTTCCACCAGCTAAGACCCAGCATGGCTGCCTTCACCTCCAGAGACCCAGAGATTCCAGGGCAGTGCAGAGCACACAGATGAAAAGCAACAACTCAGCAAAAAGAACAGCCAGACTCCAGCAGGTAATTCATGAATATTTATTTTAGTTTGCTGCTTATTAAGTATGCCTTGTTATAAATCAAGTATTTTAAAGTAATTGCCTCCAATCAACAAACACAGGGAAAGCTCTCTATAAACCAGTGCTGTTCCATATGCAAAAGGAGTCCCTTAGCAACAGGCAGGATTCTACAGGACTCTCGGTGCGCAGCCGGCCGGCTGCCACTGCCTTGCTGCCCCCCAGCAGCACTGCTGTGTGCCCACGGCACTGCCAGCACACTGTGCCAGCGTGCCAACACCAGAGCAGCAGCAGGTGCTCCCTGCAAGGACAGCAAGCCCCAGGTACACAGTACAGGGGCAGCCCTCCAGAGCAGAGGATGCTCCACAGGCAGGGACAAGCAGCTGCATCCCCTGCTTCAGCCCCAGCCCACTGCCTCCAGCCCCGCAGTGCCTGCAGCAGAGCTGTTCTGCTGTGAGGGTCTGCACCCAGCACAGAGAGCAGTGCACTCACCCACTTCAGCTGCTCCCAAACTACTGCAGAATAAAATGCAAACAAGCTCCCACCCCCCCATATCTCCCTCTAATTTCTTCCTGAGTCTTTTTCAGGGGTGGCACCCACTGGCACTCAGAAGCACACAGGAACAAGCCCTGTGTCAGGCTTTCCACTGAGATAATTTTAAAGGTCAGCAGGAACCTGCTGTTCCAGGTTTCTTCTCAGCAGTAGAGACCCAGGATAAGGAGAAGAGGAAAACACTGTCAAATCCTCAAATAAAATATGCCTCAGACTTTTCTTCTTGAAAGGGCTTCAGGTAGTCAAGTGGTCTCAGGAGAAGCAAATCTTTTTTATGCCGAACTGGAGTTTTCAGAGACTCTGGGTTTTTAAATAAATGGAGGGAAAAACCTGTGACTAGATACTTTCCAAGGGTCTAGAGCAAGCAGGCTTCAGAACAGACCTTTGGATCATACTTGAGGACTAACAGAAAATGCTCATAGCCACAGGGCCATTCACCTTGGCTGCTTCTGCAACCCTTTTTTTTCATGAGGTCAGGGAGCCATGTAAGAAGGGCCTGAACAGAGTTCACCATGCCCTTCAATCCCTCCTCAGCAGCACTCCCAAAGGCAGCAAATCAGTTCCAACAAAACAGCAGGCAAAGGCAGCTGCCACCTTCAAAGTAGGAGGACTGTGTTTTGAAAGTGTATCAGCATTTAAGGAAAGGGGCCAGGACAGGCTGAACACCACCACCACCACACTTGGTAAGGCATGGGAAGAACAGGAGAGCTTGTCTTCAAGAGCTGAATCACAATCTGAAATACTGCTGAGGTCCATCACCACCATCCTCCCCTTCCCAGAACAGGCTGAGCACATGGACTGGATCATACCTGGAGGAAATGTGAAGGATAACAAATGACAAAACACTTACAAAATTTTGGTTTAAAACAAACAAAAGAAAACAAAAAATCAAACCAAAAACCAATCTAAAAGCAGAAAAAGCAAAAATTCTTATATAAATCATAGCAGTGCATAAGGAGATGTTTGGGCAATGCCAAGACCAGCAAAGGATTCTTCCCTGCAGTTCTTACCACAAAAATTCTCATGCATTTTGTTCCAAATCCCATTTGACAAATTCTCACTTTATGCTACTTCCTTCACCTCCCTCTCCCACTTTTGAAGTGACAACATCAATTTATTAAAACAAAGCAACGTCTTTCTTACAGAAACATCTGCTTTGATACAAGAATACACAGCCACTGGTATAGTGAGTATGTGGGACTGTGGCTACAAAGGAGATTAAATAAGGAGCACATGCACCACTTCTCTTTTAACCTCATCCCCTCTGGCACCCATTCACTTTAATACTTTGCTTTCAGGGCCCTACAGCATAGGGAAAGACACCACATTTACATTGGGGTGTTGGCATCAGCCAGTGCCAATTTCATCTGAATCACAGCCAAGCACTTGGCACTTCAGGCATAACACATGCAACCTCCAAATGCCACGTCCTATATACAGTGGCTGCCTCCATTTGTACAGTCACTTGATCAAACATCTTTTCCATTAAGGAAAACAATACTTCTGATGCTTTTAACAGGGAAATAATCATTGTTAACAGACTGAAAAAAACCCCGAACAATTCACTTAGAACAAATCATCATGAATTCTGTAAAGAAATGAAAAGAAGTCACAGTATTTTGGGGAAGAAGTAGATATTTTGGAAAAAAAAAAAAAAAAACCAAAACAAAACCCCAGCTAATTAAATAAGTAAGCAGTTCCAATCATTAGAGGTTTAATTTCAGCACAGCTGAATAATTCTCAGTTCTACATATATCTCCAAGTACCCAGACAACAGCAGACATTTGACAATCTCTTTAGCTAAAATGCCATCTTCCTCCCTTGCTGCTGCATAAGAAAAACAACAAACCAGCACACAGGAAAAGTGTCATGCCATCAAGAGAGAAGAAAACTCCCAGCACAGATACCTCCTGCAGAAATACTGCTGAAAGTAGCATGTAACCTAACCAGATAAATACTCAGAGATAGCAACAAAATCTGGTAAGTTTTGCAATTAGCTGAAGCTCATTTGTGGCCACCCTGCTACTTAACATTCCTGCTCTCTCCATGGTATGTGCCTGGGAAAGGCATCTTGCCCACAGCAGAGGGTGGGCTGGAAGGCAGGACTTCCCCTTTCAACAGCAGTGCAAGCTCAAATTTGCTCCAGCTGGTTTTGAAACCACACTCCCCTTGGAAAGCACCTTAGGCACTGCTCCTGCTACATGGGAGCCTACAAGATCCCACTGCCACTCCCTGAGGAGTTCATTGTCCATTCTAGGCCTTGCTTTTCACATGACACCCAACACCCAGTTTAGTTTGGGAGCTCCCTGTAATTTCTCCCTTCTCTTGGTGGCCACCTCCTCTTCCCCCATCCATGAGCCAGAGGCTGTGTGCAAACTCCTCCCCACTTCCTCTGTCATGCTGCAGACAGCAGGAACAGAGCAAAGACATCAACAAATCAAACCTTGCTGGGAGAGCAGGCAAGCCTTCTCACTGCTACAGCTAACTCATTGTTTGACCACAGGCAGAAGGAGAGGGGTTGCTGCTGCTGGTAGCTCTGGTATTACACTCTTCAGCAGACAGCAAACCAGAGCTACGATTTTACACGCTCAAACAGCAAACGGGTAAATCATCAGGCACTGAAGAAGTCTTAACATGAATGAGGTGACAGAAATCAGCAGCTATGAGAGTGTGGAGGGCCACCATCCTCTCTTCATGCACAGAAGAAACAGCAGAGAAGGGGCACTCTGCTCCTCATACTGACCAGCTGCACGCTGGCTGTTTCCAGGCTGCCCTGGGCCACTGTGCACATGGACACACTACAACCTTAAAATACAAATGAGGCACGTGCAAACCATTAGTCCAAACCAGCCTTGTACTAATTCAACCCGTAAGCTTCAGGCACCCATTACATTTCATGCAATGAATTTTTTCAAATACTTTGCTTTCAAGCTAATTCTAAACAGGGAAAACTCGGCCATTTCACTGTGAGCACTGAAAGCCTTGCTTCTGGAACGAGGCACCCTCACACAAATAGAATTCATACACTTTCCCCTTGCAGAACAGCATATATTACCTCATGCTTTATAATTTTATGTTATATTTACTCACACTTCTCTCCACAGTTTTGCTATCTCCTTTTCTTTGCCTCAATATTACTATTTTCTTTTGTATTTTTGCATGTTTCTCACGTTTTTATTTTCCTGTAACTCGGGCCTCAGTGGTTTCTTTCTTTAAAATCTGTTTGGGTTAAACTGATCAATGCTAACAATGACACTCTTAAATTCACCTTTCAATTTAAGTACATACTAAACTAACTTTCACTAAAAATAAACATAGTATAAATACAAGTTTTAAACACTGAAAAAATATTCTTGTCCAAACCTGTGCATCTTTCACTTTTCTGAATAATTATTAGCACAATTTTGTTTCTCTCAGTCCACTCCTTTTTCTAAGAAACTTTTCTTCTAAGACACTTTCCTGTCCCACTTTTCATTGGGACACCAGCACTGGTCAAACTCACAATTTCTGCAGCACCAACAAGCCTTTATGTATCTGCATTCCTCCACTTCCTTGTTTCCAGAGCAAATACATTTGTTGTCAGAAGGATAGAAAAGGAGAGGAGCAAAACTATCAAACCAGTTTTTCCTTCCTCTCTACTATCAAGACCAACAAGGCAAAACCGTGAAGAAATTTCGTATGGGTTATAAACCATCAGATACTAAAAAAAACTCAAGTGCATGAAAAGTTTCATTTCCCTTTTGTCAGTTCCTCTGCTAAACTAGGTAGGTTAGGCTTTGTTTCTTAACTTAATTAGTCAGAAAGTAAGCACATAAAAGTTTCTGTATGGCAGCCACTGAGGGGAGCCCTGTATGTGGACTTCTCAGTTTGTATTTTGAACCACCAGTCAGATTAGCCGTGAAGCCTGGTTGCTCCCTGCATCCTTGATGAAGGCAATTGCTAATGCATGTGGAAAGTGTGTGGAACCACAGTGGTGCCTGCGAACAAAGCAAGCCAGTGCACTACCTCTAACACTGCTCCCTCAAGTTTTAATGCAGAGACTATCAGACCAAAGCAAATCCTGTCCTCCCTTTCCATGGTCTGTACACAAACCACCATTTACAAATATGCAGTATGGACTTTTCCCCCCGCCCTTATTCATTGATATTTGCATTGGTTTAGTGGACAAATTTATACAGAACAATCCAAACTACATCAGCTTAACACCATGTTCCTCTGTGCAGGACTGCAAAGGCAACAAAATGTCTATTACATAACATTTCTGTATAAAATATTAATTCTCACAGAGGAAGCTCTTGAACTGAAAGGTTATTTTCAATGATTAACAAATCAGTGTTGTATAAGCTTGGTTATTTAATCAGTGTATTTGAGACAGACAACAAACCATACATTTTACTGATATAACATGAAAAAAAGCAACTTTTTATGTGCACACATCAAAGTATATTGTTTGTCTCCATCCCTAGCAGACACAGATTCAGCAAGTCTGCAAAGGGGTAATTCCAGACATCCACATTTTTTATATGAGTTCTCCCAGCAGCTGAAAGCATGTAAGCTTCCTTTCCTTCCTATCCTGCAATAGATGAAGAACAGATAAATATTCAGACATCATATTCATATAGACATCCCGTGCACTTGTTCTGTCCTTAAAGCTATAATCTCAGGTTGGGAAATCACAGCAGCAAGAGTAAAGTGCTTCAAAATTTTTTCCATACAAAAAAATCCCTGTTTTTAACAGGCATGTTGGTATCTGTGCAATTGGCCAGACTTGAAAACATTATGGGTGTGGCAGCCCTGGCTTCTGTAGGACTCAAGGGCAATCAGGAATACCTTTTATAAAGAAACTATCTCAATGCTGATTTGCAAAGAATGAAGTTCAAGAGAGGAAAAAAAGACAAACCTGTATCTTGGCTGTGACTTTGTAGCCATTAGGTTGCATGAGGACAGGCAAGAGCCTATCTCACTGCTTCATCAGGACTATAAAGAACCTTCATGTATGGGGATTCTCCTTCCTCTGTGTATCTTTACATAATGAATGCAGGGAGGGGGCTCATCTTGAGCATCACTTTCTCCAGCAGATGGTCTCATCATATTTACCAGCTCCATGTGAGTGTCACAGGTAAGACATCTAAAACAGCAACAGACACTTTAGTCTGCTTTATCCATGGTCTAACCATGAAGGGAAACCATCAGGAGATACAACTCAAAAATCCTGAGCAAATGAATAGAGAGCTTTTGAAACTCCAGTTTGAGAACTGTGCATTTTTTTCCCAAATTTATAAGCAGAGCAAACAGTATGAAGAGATATCTGACAGGAAAAGCTAACAACAGCATTTAATTATCTGTAGTGGCCACCCCTTAGGTCTGAGAAATCTTTCACTGCAATTTTCTGGTCTTCAAAGTAGACCATCATAAGATAAAACACCTGAGATGCCTAACTTTTGACAAGAAGACCATATACAGAGGGTTTTTGGGGTTTTTTTTAACATTAACAAGGAGCAAGGCAGATCACAAGAATCAGACTATTTCTTCTTCTGTATCACACAATATCTGTATCTTCTTCTTTTGTATCACACAATACAAAAAGCAAGACCATGATGAATAAACACAAATGCTATCCTCACTCAGTGCTCAATGCCACATGCTTTCAGCCTTGTTATTTCTTTCTACTTCTTAATCAGAGTTACCTTTAGCAAAAAAGGGCCCCCAAAAAGAAAAAATATCTGAGCAACAGCTATCCTTCCTCCTCCATAAGGGTGGCTGTATTTTACACCACGATTGCTTCTCAAGCCTTGAATGTCGCAATTACTTCAGTCTCAGAACATATCACTTCTGAGGAAAGAGCTCAAGTGGAAAGAAGGAAAATTAGTTTTGAGGCTACATGAACAAAATGGTTTTATATCCTGATTTATACTTGAAGAGGGAGAAGAAGAAAAACTAAGGTATTTCTTTTAAAACAGTTCTAACAAACGAGTCCTTGGTGCAGCCATACTCACTTCTCATACAACTGCTTGCCTGCAAGTGTTGGGCAAAAGTGGCATTTTGCTGGCTTGATTTCAAGAAAACAAGTTTTCGCCTTCCAAGGATATCTCCCTCAACATTCTGGCAGCTGCTACATGAATGTCTTTTAACTTCTCTTCCTATCCATTTCCTGAAGGGGGACAAGAACCTGTTCTCACCACAGCTGAAGAGAACACAGAAATAAATGAAAAGAGTTTCAATTCTTTTAATTAAATAAATTTGTGGTAAGAGAAAGATTGAAGCAGTGTCAGTTAAAATTAATGATGTGGAAATTAGTATTACTGATGGTATTAGGTGCCAACTTGACTTGTGACGCGCTTCTCTTTTTAACATGCCAAAACCAAGATGATTCTCAAGAAGTTAAACACTAGAAATCCTGGCTTTGTTCTTTCCTAAATTTGTTTGTAATCTCTGAGGGGAGAAATTGTTTGGCAAGCAATTGGTACCTATTCTTTGTTATATGGTCAAAAGAAAATTGTACTCAATTTGCTCCAACCAAAAGATCTTGAGCCAAACCCATCCCCAATGCAAGCAAGTCAAACTCAAAAAATGTGGCTCTAAGTGCTCTCAAGGTTAGAAGCACAGGATAGCCTTGAAACACTAATTATGACTGCTTTCACAAAACAATGCTAGTAACTGCTAGAAAACTGCATTTCACAAACACCTTTCTTCATATTTCAGCCCTGTGTGGAGCCACAGCAGCTCATCATCACAGCCAAGAATAAACACTTCCAAGAGCAAGCAGTACTAGTGTGACCCCAGAGAGCCTCATGCATGCATGTGGACTCAGGAAAATATACATACATGGAAAATTAGTCATGGACACAAGTCTTTGCACGGTGAAGTCCGCAGACTTTTCACTGCTTGTTAAAAAACATGTTTAAAACATCAGTTATGCAAAAGCACAGGCAAGTCTTTATCTAAATGTAAAGTTTCTGGGGAAAAATATTTCCATTTTTCTTAACACAGCAATAGCTTTTTTTATTATTGTTGGTTAGGATATAATCTCCCCACCACCGAGAGACAATAAATAAATAAATAAAACAGAAAGAGAAAAACACAAAAGGAGAATTGTGCAGCCCTATTTCAATGCTAGCAAGAAATTGAAGAATTTAAATAGCAGAAACTGAAATAACAGGTTTTGTTCTTTCCACTTAATGTTACAGTGTTATTGTATGTAACATCTAAGCATAACAAAAATTGCTAATTGTGTTTTATGATATTTAGGGATCTACAGCAACTTCATGAATTGTAAGATTAAGACTGCTTTTTTGAAAGGAAATGAAAACCTTCGGAGTTCATTATTTCGTAAAATACTTACAGTGGAACTCTCAGGTCTGGTTTTTTTCTTGGCACCCAGTTGAGAAATTTGTTTACTGAGTTCCCTCATGCTCCCCCATTTGTGACTCAAGCTACTTCTCAGCAAACAGCCTTCAGCAGCCCCACACGGATGAAGTGCTTTAAGCCTCAGGACACTAACTCAACGATCACAGTGTTCATGTACCTGTAGCTAAACTTCCCTCTGGCTCTCAGAGGTGGAAAGGGAGAAAGCAAAGGGAGAGCCTGGGCTGAGGTGCTGAGTCAGCACTCTGCCTGCACGGCAGCCCAAGCCAACCCTCGAGAATGCCACACAAGCAGGACCTGACGCAGCCACTGGTGCCATCACAGAACACACAGCAGGTAAGAAACCCAGCCTGTGTTCAGGGCCTGATTCAAAACCCACTTACTGCCACTGGCTTTAACAGACTGTGAATGGGACCTCAATACACAGAAGAAATGGGAAGACCTAAAGAATTTAAAAGAACCAACTTCATCCCATGAAACTTCAGGACAGTCCCTTGTTATAAAACTGTGCCAAGCCACAACACACATAGCTGCAAGTGCTTTTGACCACAGGATGGACATACCCTTTTCTCCATTAGCCTTTATTCTCTTATCCTTCTGTCACTGGCAGGACTTACTGCAAGTCCAGCACAAACAGCATTAGCTTTTTTTGTCCCCATCCAGACATTTACTCAAGAAAACTGTCCATAAACAGGAGGCAGAGCTGTGGTATCTCTGTACCACGACTCATGTATTGCTACACAAGAGAAGGAGGCAACAGGCACAAAGGGCTAAGAAAGAACTGGAATACAAGAGCTACATTTCAGGTGTACAGCTATGTGTTAGTACAATGTTCACTAGTTAATCTTTCCAGGGCAAGCACCCAGGTGCTTTCACTCTCTCTGCATTGTTATTACAGAGGTTGGCTCCTATTAATAATTACCTTCCTCTGACTGCAGCACACAGTCTTTCTTCATTGCTGGTACTGCCGTTTAGAACAACTTTTCCAAATCTCAACACACCGGACAGATTACCATCCTCTCAAGGATGTCAAGACCGGTAGAGATATCTATTGTGCATACCTGGATCTCAGAAAACAAATGACAGCTTAATGCTGCTCCCTTCCCTGCATAACCTCACACAGCTGTTGTAAAGTTTTAACACTTTATGTTGAAGTCATCACAATTACAAGTAACAGCATCTATTTAATATTCCCTGCTATTATGTGCAAGAAAACAGACACAGCAAACAGACAAGTGTTTTTGACACTAAGCAAGATACAGGCAAAGCACCAAAAGAGTTTACTGTAAAGGCAATGCCTGCCTAGAGACACAGGAGAAAAACGTGTAAAAAAATATAGCCACAGAAGCATATTCCTAGGTCAGGACCTCATAAATCAGTTTCAACTAACAATAAAAGGTTTATAGGGCATTTGTATGGCACAAAGAATGAATAAGATCCTGGCCCCAAGTAAGGCTCGGTGAATTAATTTAAGATGGCAATCAAGAGCAAATAACACAACACTAGCCTTACCCTAAGTTTAAAGAAAGATGGTTTCCTTTGTCTCCAGGAAGAGGTGAGGGGGAAAAAAAACCAAACACCACCACCACGACAAACAAGAAACAAGACAGAAATAAACAAAAAAAACAACACAGAGAAAGGGACTTAGCTATCCCATCCGGCACGAGAGTGCTTTTTTGATAGCTCAGAGCTGTGGGTTTAAAATCTCAGCCCTGTTCATGCAAATTTCCCCCATCCTGAAGCCCTCTCTCCCAAACAAGCGGGCATTGTCACTCCCAACCTTCAGTTTTACAGGCAGAAAATACTATCCTTTCCTATCACGGTCACAGACATAATGCTGAAAAAACACCAAATACTTCCCTGTAGTGTTTGGGGTTTTTTTTTAAAGCTGTAACTGGCAAAGCTTATGAGCAGCAGGTACCCCAAAGTGCTCTCTGCACCAGCAGCTAAGTCAAGTAAAACATCACTTTCAGCACCACCATTACAGGAAGTACTGCTAAGACTTATCCACCAAACAACACCACCACCACTACCGTCCTCCATTTTCAAGTCTGAGTAACCTATCTCATGGCTCTTACACACTGGGAACATCCAGAGGAGAAAGTGCCACGGGCTGCAGGCGTGCCGTAAACGCAGAGCCTGAATCCCCCCAGTGACCGCAGACCAGCTCCCCTAAAGGATGCTGGGCAAGTCACAAGCCTTCTGCGCCTGAATTCGTATTTGTTTAAGAGCAGTGGCAGCAGTTGTGACGGGGAGGGGGGGAATGCAGGTTGCAAGACAGGAGCTGCTGTGCCAAGCTCAGAGATCCTAAAGGAGCAGGAGTCGGTATTGCCACGTACTGGGGAGCAGGGGGAAGGGAGGAGACGCGCCTCGAAAAACAGAGATGGTTATCTGACAAGGGCTGGTTCTGCCTGAAGATGTGTTTTATTGACTGCCTTGGGCCTCTTTAATCTGCGTGTGCTGCAACACGACGCACAGCTGACCCCGTACAAAAGCCGCACAGCTGGCGGTTCCCAGAGGGGCCGGATCCAACCCCACCGGCCTCGACAGGGGCTCGCAGTTCCAGCCGCATTCCCCAGCACCACGCCGTGCTCCCAGCCCCGCTCTCGCAGCCGGCCCCCCGCTCCTGAGGGCACGTCCTGCGTGGATGCGCATCCTGCGGGAGAACAGCGCGACGAGCGCAGCCGCCCCCGGGGTCCCGCCGAGGCACACCGGCGCTGGCAGCAGCACCAGCGAACCGGCCCAGGCCGGTCTGCACGCAGAAGGAGATAAAGAGAAGCGCGAGGGAAAGCGCGGGGAGGGAGCGGCGGGGGTGCCGGTGAAGATGCCGCCCCCTCCCCGCGGCCCCTCCGCCGCCTGCCCGACCGCCTCCCGCCGGCCCCGCGCACGCCTCACCTCAG
>VZRH01001290.1:1367643-1382083 GCA_013397555.1 Urocynchramus pylzowi | reverse complement strand
CGGGGCCGGGAGCCGCCGGGGCTGCGCTGGGGCGCTGGACGCGTCCGCGGGGTGCGGCGGCAGCGAAGCGCCGGGCGGCAAAGCCCGTGGGGCGTTCTCGGTGCGCAGGTAAATGGAACGTAGTGCGTGAGCCGAATAAAGCAGCGACAAGTTCAAATTGCGTGGCTTAATTATTAAAATGTTATCATGGGGAAGGAGGAAAGTTATTTTGTCTATCTTGAGCCCTTGAGGGAACCAAAAAGTCGAAGGCAGCTTTAGCTTGGGCGGGGGGCGGCACCGCTGGGATCGCAGGGATGGGTTCCCCCACGGCGGCTCCGGAGGCTGAACACAGGACACTGAGGAAGAAGCCGAGCTGACCCTGATCCTCGCCCCGAAATCCACTAGAATTTTTTTTTCCTCCTTTAACTGAAAAGCCACCGATATCCTTAAATATTTCTTAAACACTGAACCGACACGTGACCAGACCTGCGGGTCTTTTTAACTAAATGTAATCTATTACTTTGAAAGTATATTGGTCTTGATGAGGAATGGAATTAAAAAAAAAAAAAAAAAAAAAAGAAAAAAACAAGCGTTTCTTTTCCCCATTTTTTTTTCCCCCCCNATATGTGGGAAAAATATAAAAAACAAAAAAAAAAAAAAAAAAAAAAGGCAAAACCTGAGCTTATCTTTCCCATATTTTATTTCCTCCCCGTGTTTTCAAGAACTGGAAGAGATGGGAATGATTTTTGGTGCTTGTTCAGAATAGCTTTATGGCCCTTTAAAGATTGAGAATTTCCCCTTTATATTTTTAGATGCATTTTTAATCAGACCTTCTGGTCTAAATGACTGTATGATGTATCTAAGGTTATAAATGAAAGCACTTCTTAGCAACAATTCACTCTGAGACCAGAAAAAATCAGGCCAGCTTGTCCTGCTCTCAGCTGTTCAGCACTATTTTCATACCAGAGTTTTCATCTGGTGGGGAATTTTAGCAGAGCTCAGATTTAGTCTAATGAGCTAATGAGTCAATTATTTTAAGCTTTGATTTTTATTACCTTCATTTGGCCTTTTAGCTATTTTCTTCCCGGAGATCATCATCACTTGTGTTATTTTTGGCCAATATTTTAGACTTCACTATTTTCTCAATAAGGTGATTTTATTATCTATTTACTTATTTCTGCTCTGACCCAGTGGCCAAGGCACATAGGGTGTGTAATACTGGGGCTCCACAGTGAGGGAGGGTTAATAGAGATAAAAGCAGTCCAATCTGGTAAACATCAAGGCAAGTGAAAACAGATAATAACAAGAGCTGCTGGCTGGGAAATCCTGACTCGAAGGCAGCTGGCAGAGAAATTCAAGCGGAAGAAAAAAGGATTTTTTCAGATGCCAGAGCTGGTCAGAGCTGGCTGAATCCACATTCACTTAGCAATCAAGATACTTTGCCAAGCTGAGGCACACCAGCAAAACAAACAAACGGGGACCTGAGAGAGAAGACACCTGGAACTGGGCAGATCCGGATCCAATTAAGATTCCCTTTCCGACAGGGCAAACACAAGTGTGAAGGACTTGCCTCCTACAGAACATATGCTGGGCTGCTTGTTTGGTTTTTGTTTTGGTTTGGGTTTTTGTTTTTTTTTTCCACTTGTTTTGGTATGTATTTAAAGGTAATGCAAATGGGTTTTAAATTAAACCTCTCTATATCCTCTCTTTCAAGCTTTTCTAGTAGAGACCTCTCCCACTGTGTCAGGTTTGGTATTCCCCAGGCTCAAGTCTGAGTACTTTTGGGCAGCTCTTTCTAGCTTGCTGTTTCTGGCTCTGACCACCTAGGACATGCTGAGGTGGGACAGAAAAGAGAGGAGGGAAATTATAAATCTAAAAGAGCTCAGTTTGGGGCAAATAAAAATCCCAACTGTTCTGTTATCCTGCTATAGTCTATAGGCAAAAGTACAAGTCAGCCAACTCCAAGTTACTCCATGTGATAAAAAAGATGCAAAAAACCAGGGGCTGTGGGGAGAAAATGGTTCTTTTCCACTTGCACAGTTTTGATATTGGCCCTTTACAATTAAATAAACTAATATTGTTATTTTGATTTGTGGCTCAGAGAAGTGAATTAGTGATTACATTAACAAGGAATAACAATGCAGCCGTATGCCTCACAGGATAAAACAATCCTGTTTGGTTTTACAACTGCATTTTAGTTTCAATTTTTCAAATTCCATAACCTTGAGTAGCCAAATATGCCATATTTTTCAATTTTATTGTTATCCTCCTTCTTACATCATTAAAAAATTTTAGAAAAGATCAGCCCTCCAACAGAGTTATGATTTTGGCCAGGTTGAAAGCTGACCATTTATTCTGAGATGATTTCCAGTACTTTCCTTCTTTCCCTCAAACAGCCACACTGTGCATCTCACATACACCTGCATGACATTGTCCAGCAGGTGTCCAAGTTCAATCCAAGGGAGCCAGCTGCAAAAGAAACACCAGCAGAAGGTGAACATAAGGAAGAGATGGTGTCAAAAATAGAGTGCACCAGTGGGTCCTCAGAAAATGGTGAGAAAATTCCATACTGGGAAATATTTCAGTCCTGGCTTTGAGTGGGCTGACAAATTTTTCTTCCAAGCAAATTTAAGATGAAGGGGAATTTTGATATTGTGGATTAGACAAGATAACCTTTAAAGATGCCTTCCAACCCAAACTATTCTATGATTCTATGATTAAGAAGTAGATGAGGTAGCAGTTACTTGGGAAGAAGTGTGGACTGCTACATAAAAGAGGCACAGGCAGGGAATTGGCTTTCCCCTCTCCAGAAACGGCAATTTGGCTTCATGGAATGGGCAAAGCATGAAGGGGAAGACTCCAGTTTAAGTAAGGAGGATGCATATGAGTCACTTCTCTTGGCTGCTGGCCACCTGTTTTCAAGAAAGAGTGTTTCTAAGTGCTGAACAGCTCAGCCCGTGGTGTTCACCCAGGACGATGGGATGGGGCTGCAGTCAGACTTGTCAGCCCTGACCTGCCACTGCCACCCCCCACGGCCATTAGTGCCACCCCTGTGCCACGTGCCCGCCATGGTGGCAGCGAGGCTGACTTCCCAGGCAAAACTGGGCAATGTGCTGGCAGCTGGTTTATTGTCCTGCAAGCAGATGTTGGCAAGGGCCTGCTCTGCATATGCCCACAGCTGGCTGTGGAGAGCCTGTTGCATGCAGAGCCAGCCGTGGGGTGTGGGGCTCTGCTCTTTCAGAGAAGAGAGGGAAGGAGAAGCACGAGGGCTGTGATCCTCTGCTACCAAACTGCTGCAGCTCAGTCTGCCCCATCACCAGGGCAAAATGGCAAAGCTTTCAGAAAGTCTAATCAAATTATCAGACAACCCTGCTTTTGATACATTTTTACTGACAATCCCAAAGATATTCAAGAAAATAAAAAAAGCATGTTTTTCCAGTATACAAAGCATTTCAAAACCTTGTCCCTACTAGGTCCTTTTGTAATTCCATCAATTTTTTTAAAAAATTCCTGCTAACTACTTTCTTTACCATTATATAACTCCATTATAAACAATTATCCAGACTGTGTTACCACTTTTTCTAAAGATACTTTGCTATTATGCTTGTCTTCAAACACCTGGCACAGCAGATTCTGTATTAAAAATACAGTGACTCTTAAAGGCCTTGGAAGCCAACGTACTCTGGCTGGGATTCTCCCAGCTTCTGAACTTCCTGGGTGGAAAAAAATCACTGCTTACCTTGTCTTTGTGCTGAAAAAAGGATTGAATGACTGTTTTAGATAAACAGCAGTTTCTACTTGCATCCAGAACTCCACAATGTGCTCACCACACATTTGTTTCATTTGTGATAATATGTCAGCCACCCAATGTGTAGTTCCATTTCTAAAAATTTGGGGGATGAGGCCTCATTCTTAGCAAGTACCTTTGTATTTTGAAACGAGAGCAGCAGCCACGATGGTGTGCATTGCAAGTAGCATGTGTTATCACACTGCAGCTCAGCAAAGTTTTTCAAGTGATGGCAGGAGCACATGTTGGCTGCTTCTGATTACACAGAAGACCTAGTTTTCATGAGTTCTCAAATTTCATCCAGTGGATATACAAACAGATGGCCAATCTGTTTCATTCTGTACTTATCAATAAAGGACTATAAAGTCACAAAACACAGCATCATATGAGATGGGAGGCATGGCAGGAAGGCCATAAACTGAGCTGCAGGCAAACCTGCCCTTCACCCTGGAAGCTTGCCAGGGCAGGACTTCAGCAGAAGCAAGAATATGGCTGTGTATTGCTTGGCCAGCCCAAGATAGAGCTTGTGTCACTCAGATGTACTGGCTGCTAATACGGATCTGTATACTCAGTGCCCAGGCAGGAATCACTGCTGAGATGCTGAGTACCTTCAGATTGTTAGAGCCAGTGGGCTGGGAGGAGGGGTTAGTCTGTGCCAGTCCACTTTATCTACTTAGCTCTTCCTATTTTCTTAATTTTGCATGCTTCTATGATCTCTGCCTCTTCTGCTCAGCACCATTTCCACAATTACGAAATGCTAAACATGGAGACTGAAGAGGAAATAAAAATTAGAAAGCTGTTATAATCAGAATTAGCAGGGTAAGACCAAAGGAAGCTTACAGGTGTCACACTTTGTTCAGCCCTGCTCTCTGGAACAGTTTCCCTGCTTTCCCCGGGACATTTCAGTCTGTTATTTCTTTCTTCAAATCATGCATGAAAGCCCTTCTTTCCCCTTCAGATCTCAATTGGCTTTCTCAGTGAAATGGCTGTGGCTCCATGTGCAAAGGGAGTGACACAAAACTTAAGTGCCCTACCTGGATCTAGGACAATGGTGGCCTTTAAAGAAATGGCAAGCCAGTTATCTTCACAGTGCTGAGCTGTACCTCTGCTAGCACTTAACCTTTACTTCCCCAATCACACAGGTACAATAGTTAGACCTTGCTGATTTTGTTACTCCTTTGGAATAAGTTTCCTTGAAATAGCCTGGCCACAAGGGCGTAATGAGGTGCACAGCTGGGCAAAGCTTTCTGAGCAGCAGGAGGAAAAAGAAAGAACATATGTGGGACCAAAATGCTCTGAGCCTGCAAATGACTGATCTCAGTCACTCAAATGGCTAAAGATTAAGGACTCACCCAACTAGATCAGGAAAAAATCCAGACATACAGCCCCCCTCCCAAAAAAAACCAAAACCCAAACCCAAACCAAGAAAAAACAACAACAAAAACAACAACAAAACCCCCCAACCACCAAAAAGCTATCAAATTTGAGGAATACCAGGCAAAAACAGCAGGGGAAAAAAAGGGATAAGGGAGTAATATCTATATCTTACATGCTGCCTTTTCTCTCTGCCTTCCTGTTTTACCATGGAGCAAAGAATCCACTAGTCATTCTGTAGAAGGAGACTACAGAACTCTTATTTTAAAATGGAGCTCCTTAATCAGGAACCCAGAGGTACTTAGAGCTCTTTTCCCACCTCAAGAACTGCAAAAAGGCTTTTTTTTTTTGTGCCTGGAAGCCTACAGAACCCAGACTTGCCAACACAGCACTAAAATAAGTTGATTTTGCTTGAAATGGCCTATATTAATCTTCTTACCTTAAATGCAGCACATTCTGCTAGTTATGTGTACATATTATAGATCAAACAAAATCAATTGCTCCATTCTATCAATTCTACCCAAGGGAAAACATAGCAACAACATGATATAAATTCACCTCTGAAATCCTCTTTCCAACACTTTTTCAAATCCAGTAACAGTAAACCAAAGTACTGCGGTCACTAAAGCTTCTACAATTAGATATCCACTGTCAGTCTAGCATCACACTATCCACTCTAACATAAACACACCTTAAAGATTCCAAGTACTCCTGTGATTCCTGTGCACAGGCACCATGGCATTCAGCACACTAATTTTAAAACCTGCTTCATGTCCTGTTCCAAAGACTGATACAAAGGAGGAGTGTTGCACACACGTGCAATGATAGGGAAGAAGGTTACTCTAATGTCCAAATAATTTGTTTTCTCTGCATTTAACTCGAATATAAATTAATTGGAGAAAGCACTGGTAATATTTTTATATATTAGAGGGCATAAGAGCAGCAAATTCACTGCCAACACTGTATAGCCACCACAAAACATATACCTCCCCCAGCCTCAAACACCTTCAACTTATTACCATTTAGAAATAGGGAGAGGCAGAAGAAAGGTCTGATCACGCCTTGACCTAAAATAACGTTTTGCTTTGTCAGGTTAATTATACGTTCTGACATCAGAAACTGAAATTAGCAGGCGATTTTCCCCTGGGTTGCCCAGACACCGTAGAATGAATCATGCCCGCTCTTGTGCTGCACCCGGGACCACGGAGAACAAGGGATGGAAACACCAACATATTTATTTCCTTGCTCTGATCTCTGTGGCTAGAGAGTCATAGCCATGATCTGGCTTTGTAGGAGCTGTGATGTGGCTGGCTGGTATTGCTGTCATCCCAAGTGTGGCAGAAATGGCCATCAGCTACCAATGGGTGCATTTCCACTGCCACAAAGGCATATTCACTGGTTTCCTTTGATCCTGGTGTGAACCCGTGGCACCAGAGTTTCTCAAAATGTCACTGAAACTTTCTGAAATTAATTTGACATGACAACAGTGTTCAACACAGGGTGTTCTCCTCGGAAAAAAATACAGCCAGACCTTTTAGAACTTAAATACACAGAAAACACTCTCCAAGTAACTGAGATACCCTCCTCCTCCTTACAGCTATTTAGCACAAGATACCCTGAAGTTAGCCTAAGTCTTAAATCTTAGAAAGAGCACTCAAACACATCTTTTGCTTGTCTCATTCGTGGTTTTTTATACCTAAAGTTCTCCTGGCATTTTGTTTCCATGGTGGCTGCTTTTCAGCTACTCCCGCTCTCAGGCCCCTTTCCCCCTCATCCATTCACGCTGTTAAAAGCTCCCTACCTGGTGCAGCAGAGCAGCCTGCAGTTACCTCCTGGACACCCCTGCCCTCCTCCCTCCTTCCTGGGGCTGCTCCTGCCAAGCTTCGCCTGCTCCTCTTCCTCTCCCGGAGCTCCCTCTGCTGTTGGATGCAGCTGCGAGCCCGCGGAAAGCCCGAGCGCTTGGATCTCCGGCGGGGGCAGGATAAATGGAGCAGCATCCTTGCTGGTCACCCCGCAGGGTTGTTCTTTCTGTCCGAGTGTCAGAGCTATAGGAAAATTTGCCTTTATGTTCTGTCTCCAGCTTTTAGCGTAGGACATGAGCACAACGGTGTGGAGTAGCTGCAGACCCAAACTGTTGATTAATTACAAGAGGTGCTACAGGAAAGGAAGGGAAAACTCTGCCAAAATTTATGAGTGAAAAATA
Source organism: Urocynchramus pylzowi (assembly GCA_013397555.1). NCBI lineage: Eukaryota > Metazoa > Chordata > Aves > Passeriformes > Fringillidae > Urocynchramus > Urocynchramus pylzowi. Next base: position 1,374,740 of record VZRH01001290.1, on the reverse strand, counting down.
AGGCCCCAGCCTGAAAGCCATGTGCTTTTTCTGCCTGCTGTAGGCAGAATGGCCTCACACTATGACAGCCTTGCTGGAAGGCACCTACACACTACAGGTGCCTGGAGGTATGTGCCCAGGCCATGCTGAGCCAGGGCATGGGAGATTTAAGCTCCCAGCCCCACAGCACATGGGCATGAGGAGGGGGGATGCTCAGTCTCCCATCACTCCCTGCAGAGCTGTCCCCTCGCCATGTGGCACACAGGCACCTCACTGCTGGCAATATGCTCAGCAGCTCTCACTCTGCTGTGCTTTGGGATTCCTCTAGGATTGGAGAAAGAGAGCACAAGACACCCATTTCGCAGCAGTGAGGGGGCCAGGCCTCAAAACTGCCAGTAACTCGGTTTCTGCAGGGGCAGAGCCATGCTGCCCTGGTGCCCAGGGATGGGGCACAGCTCCACTCTCCCCTAAGGAATGGGACATGGAGCTGTCCCCTGCTAACGCTGCTGCCACGTTGGCACACTTGTTGCGTTTGCCTTCGTGTGTTGCCATAGGAACCACAGCCCCAGCATCTGCTCCTGCTGCTCCCTGCCACGCTGCCTCTGCACCCCACTGGGCTCAGCCCACTTCTGCTTCTCTGCCAGCCTGATCATGCCTCCCCCTCACTCACGAACTCCCTGCCTCATCCTCTTTTTTGGGTGACAACAAGATTACTGCTGTAGCAGTTAATTATTGCATTAGTTATAATTTGCCTATTCATTTGTCTTTCTTGTTCCCTCCCACCTTGGAATAATTCCATCTCTCCATCCTTTCCACCTTCACACTACCTCTACTGTTTGACTCCCATCCCCTTTTCTTTTGCACTCCTCAGCTACACAAAGCTTTGCTGCACTGCTCTATCCTTTCTTTCCTCTTTATCTCCCTACTAATCACATCTTCTGTGCTCTCTCCTAACACCTCTTGCTCCATCCTCTCTCCCAGTCCTCCTACAGTTTCCTTCACTTTAGACCCCCTGCCTACCATCTCAGGTTACTGCTTCACACAGGTCTTCTCTTTCTTCTACCCCTGTGCAGGAGTACTGCCAGCTTCTCCCAGGTCTGAGCCAGGCTTGTTCCTCTCCTGTACTCTCCCTGACTCTTATACAATCAACAGCATTACTCTGCTCCTACTTATCCAAATACCCCAAAAACTGTATCTTCTGGCACCTCCTTTAGCCTCACTCAATCCTTCACAGCTCCAAATCCTCACTTTCCTGCAGGCTCCTTTATCAAGACTTCCAAGGTAAGCACCTTATAATTTCCCCTTGTCCCTAAATCCCACCCTTGCACACCTTTCTTCTTCCTTGTTCTCTGAATAGGAGAATCCAGCCAGCACCACAGCTAACTCTACCCTCAGCCTAACAACCCTGATCTATACCTAGATTCCAGTGCTTGCACCGTTAAGTATCACAGCCTCTCACTCTTCCAGCTCTATCCCCATCCCTCTGGTGTTGTTGTTGCTTCTGGTGCCATTAATTGCAAATTCCCTTTTGAAGCTGTATTCCTTCCTGTCTTATGGAATTGCTTTTCTTCTCTGCTGCCTTCTTTCTTCCCACAAAGACCCTTGGACCAGGACCCCAGTGTCCTCCTTCTATTCCCACCCCAGGTACATTATTCATCCTTCCTCACCCTCATCTGTTCCCTGCCCTCTCATCATGGGAGCCTCCAGCAAGCCTATCTACTCCTTCCTCCCCTGTGAAGGACAAAATGTCTCCTGGGTGACCTTCTGGAGACCACCTCATCTGCCTGGAGGGCTTCAGCTAACATCTACAGCTCTGCTGGTCCCCACTCCTGATGGGTGTCTCTCCACCTTGCATCTCAGCCAACCCCTATCCTTTCCTAAATGAACTGAGTGCTGCTAACATCACCTCCTCTGATTCTTTCACTTTTCTTTGCAAGTCCCTTGCATTTGCATGCTCTGTTTTCCTACTAGAAATATCACTCTTTCTTGCTTTGTTTCTTTTGCTTCCACTTCTCCAGCTTCATTTCACCACCACAAAACCACCAGTGGTTATGAAATTGTAACATTTAAACTATTGCTGCAGGACATGCAGGAGGTGTATATGAGAGAGCACATAAGGATGCTCTAAAGGCAAGGAATTTTCCACTTGTATTACATATTACATTTTCATACATACTTCAGACCATCTGTGGAAAGCTGTAAAATGACTAGTTGGGAACATATTATAAAATTGTGTTATTTGACTTAAAACGTTAATTTAGAAGACTCAGATGAAAACTCAGCAAAATGTGAACAGTTTTCTTGCATTTCCCAATTTTGCTCATCTTTTAACAACAACAAGGTCTCATAGTTTAATGTGACCCAGAGTCTTCACCTACCATCTGTGACTCTTGAACCCACATTTGGCTACTAGCTTGGCATGTGTTACATTTTTCTGTAGTCTCAGGTACACGTGTGCTTGTTAATGCAGCCTGAAGTAATTTGCGTGTGTGTTCTCAAGTAAGGAAAAGTGAGGCCACACTTCATTATTTTGCAATGACACCTCTGGACCCTGAGATCAGTACATTACCAAGTCTTTTTTGGGCTTGTTTGCAGTGTTCCTTTTGGTGCTTTTTGCACAATGTGTTGTCTTGCTACCTGTATATGTGGACTCAAATTTCCAGCTTTGAACACTCCCCGTCCATTGGAACAGCATCCTGGATACACTTGAAGTTAGCTTTGTGACCATCTCTTTCCTGCTTCCCAGTATTTGAGAAAGCTTCTTGTATCTATCTAGTTTCAAGATGACATTTTGTGGCAATTCTGGCCTGGAGGAGACTGGCAGCTTTATGTTCCTGGTTTTCCCTATATGAAATTTCTATACTACTCCCTGTATGAAATTTCTATACTTTAGTTCCAAACTTCTGGAAAAAGAGACTGTCTGTGCTGTTAGCTCTCAACTACCTATTTTTTTTTTCTTTCCTTATATAGAACAGCTTGTCTTACCTGTGCTTACTGCAGAATTTCTTCACGCCATAATACCAGTTGTTGAAGGTGTCTTTAAACACTTCTTGCACAACCTCTATGTGTGTGCCTTTTCCCTTGTGCTATCAATAAGTTCTTTTGCCTTTCCACTTCAAAACCAGCCATTCATGTCTTTCCTGTATGAGTTCCACTGCAAAACAAATTCAGGTTAGTGCAATAGGGATGGGTACCCAAACTTTCAAATTACACAACCCTACATCAACCCTATGCTTAATGGTGCTGTGGCATGAGCTCTACTGGTACTCACATACATTGTCCCCCTGATCTGCAGTTGCTTCCATTGCAAACCCCTTGGCTTGGATGGCTAATCAGTAAATCTGAATATTTATACAATGACAATAAAATGTTACTAAATCCACAGTAAATTCACTGAAAACAGCCTAACTTTTCCAATTTATGCCCACTTACTATGTCACTTTTTCCAGGTTTCCTACAGTGACTGTGGTCTATCTCAATACCTCCAGAGACACAACCTTCACATACGTTGAGTTCCTACACATTATTTGTGGTGGGAGTAGCTGGCCCCAGCAGGCAAAGTTTTTTATTCAGAGCTTGTTTGCATAACCAGAAATTAATCTCCAGGGGTTTAAGACAGTCCCATAGCCTCATGCCCAGCCCCAGGGAATCCACATGTTTCCCTTCTTTTATAACTAGGTTTTGTTTCACACATAAACCTCTTGATAACAAGCAGCAGCTGCACAGAGCAGTGGCAGCACAATTGTGAGTGAACCAAGATGTTTCTTGTGCAAGAGGGAAGAGCCAAAATGCACCTAAGGAAGAACTCCAGGACAAGTCAGTGTCTTGTGATTCAATAAGGACTCCACATCAGGACTACTCAGATGGGAAGCACTGTCTAAATTTGGAAGTCTGGAAATTGGGATTGGGAATCAAAGGGAATGACTGGGGGAGATGCTGTGACTAGTACCCTCCTCCAGGGGGAGGAGTGTGCTGGAAAAGGACAATTGGAGTATATGTCAGGGAACAGATAAGCCCATCGAAGCACAGGTTCTATTCCTGCAATATTCCCCATTAAATTTTCCATCATAAGTCCAATATTTGTATGTGCACTGGCCAGCTCTTTGTGGTAACATCAGATATCAGCCAAATGTTTCCTTCTATTGTCTTTGCATCTCCCAAAGGACCTTTGGTTTGAGTTTCTTTGCCAGCAAATAAGCAGCAAAAGGAGTTGACAGATCAAGATCGGTGATGATGGTCGGAATGAGCTGACCATGTTAGTGGTTGCTGTTTATTCTTCTCTGAACAAAGTACAGCCAGTTTTCCCAGAGATGCATGAACAGGATAGAAGAGCTGATCTCTGCTTTAAGCATGTAATGAACTGGGATGAACTCCCAGCTTGAGAAACTGGGGCTGGGGGTAGCTGAAGATCCTTTAAATTAAGACCCATTTCACTCTTTTTGTGTTACTTACTCCTGTGTGGATTTCCTAAATCTAGGTGAGCAGAATGTGTCTCAGAAATAGTGGCTGGTTTGCTTGGTTTGCCAGGGGGAAGGACAAGGTGAGCTCCACACTGCTGGAGTTCAGACTGTTAGAGACATAAGCAAAGAAGGATGCTTTCCTCCCCTTTTGCCTGCCTGCACACAGCAGGTAGGCTGTGTCCTTACCTCCTCCTTTTGGGCTTGGAAAGAACAGGAGGAGCAGAGGGGAGATGGTCTTTCCACTCAACTCAATTACCAGAGCCACTACATACAGCAAAATTCCCAGATCATTGAGCTCACATTAATATAAGACCCTTATATTTTCCTTTCCCAGAGCTGGATCATTTGGAAAAGAGGCTAGTCACTATACCCATGGACAAGCTTGTTGTGTTCTCTGTAGCAAATCCATGGCTGGATTGGAGTTTGCAGTTTGTCTCAAAGCTAATACAAAATCTGCCTTTGAAGTGCAGTAGGCATTACAGGGAAGTGGTACATGCACCTCTGGGATGCCAACCTGCCAGATCTCACCTGGTTTGGACACCACAGTGGTGTCTTTGCTCAACGTGGTACAAGAATTTTTAGAACATAGAAAAGCAAGAATGGATCCGACCCACGCAGTTGCTGGATCTCCACTTCACTTTTTCAAGACTTTTCTTTCCCAGTCTATTCACTTGAGTTTTGTGTATGTTTTCTTACTGTTCCAATTCAAGTGTGTACAGGCTTGAAAAATGCTGATAGAGGTCTTTGAAAACCCTGAATGCAGCCAATGGAGAGGACTGAACTCTCCCACCTGGACAGACACAATTGTGTGTTGACACCTGCAGACCAAAGTTTCTGAATTCACTTTCTGTCTCTAGGGATTTGAAGGTAGGATGCAGCATTTTACTGCATCTCTGGTAAATCAGTGCCTGGCAGGGCTTCACAAAGGACTTGGGTCAGCAGCCAGGAGGGCTTGCAGACATGACATAGGACCATGAGAGACCTCTCTTGTACTGGAATAAGAATTCGAGGTAAAACAGGATATTATCAACAACAAGACTTTGATGATCTCTGTGGAAGTCAAGCAAACCTTGAGTTGCTCTGAAAACATCCCATGACTGATTATGAACTGCACTTGCAGAAGCTCTACCTTTATGAAACACAATGATACTTCTATTACAAACCTGGAAAACCCCATGCTTGAAAGAATAGCTCCTTTTAGGTCAAGAAAGCTTCTTTTACTTCACTTGGGGTATGCAAAAGAACCACAGAAAACTGCATGGGTACACGATCCAAAGAGATCACATGGAGAGCACTGAAGGGAAATACAGGCCTCCCTTTCTTCCCATCATTGTGTTTGGAATATGTTTCCAATTGCACTAGTCACAAAGCAATCAAAGAAACTTGTCTACAGTGGTAAACTGAAGATGCCCTATCAGACCACATTACAGGGTGCTACACAGTATTGAATCCTTAGTCACAACAGAAAAAACAACATCCACATGACTGTAGGCCACAATGCATTCAATTTCCATATGTCTTAACAGAAAAGAGAGCACAGATCTTCAAAGAAAATGAAATCTGTCTTTGGAGGATGCCCATGAACGTGTTTCCTCCACCTCTTAGATCCTTACCCAGCATCACAACTTCCCTTGCATGAAATGGGGAAGAAGGGAGGCCACCCCCTGCAGCGCTCAAGAGACAAAGAGCAAATCAGCCAGACACCCTTGGCCCTTCCCAGACTCCCAGCAACCTCCAGTTCCTGCAGCTCATCCTTCATCATCTATTACCTGTGTTAGAAGGCTGTTGAGGGCAAACAAACGATTTGCTCATATGGTTTTGAGTGTGCAACATTTCACATTCCCAGTCTTGGTCTGGTTGCCTGAATGTCTGCTGGTTTTAACAATTCTGCAAAGGAAAACAAAAGCAAAATTATTAAACAATGCAGCCATGGCCTCATGGTAACACAACAGCTGGGACTGGCCACCACCACAAGGAGCAGCCTGGCCTCAGTGGGCTCAGGACCTGCCGTGGGAGCCCTGGCTATGAACAACTTATCTGGAAGAACACAGAACCAGTAACAGACTTTCTGTCATGCTCCAAAATCCATCAGAGATGACTGAAGCCTGCTACTACTATCTTCCAGAACTTGTTATAAAATGACTGCTATATCTAGCACACACTCTTTTTTTTTTTTCATTAGGTCAATCTTGCAGCATGAGTAGAGTAAGTAAAAACTGCAAAGGAAAAATGTTTCCTTTTTATTACTGCAAAGACACTTTGAAGATGGCCAGGTTATGGAAGTAAACTCTCCTCAGGCTACAGCTGTTCTCTGACCTGAATGAGGGCTCCATGCAGACCACCCCAGTGAGTGCTGCACAGCCGTCTGCTGAGCCTCTGAGAAGGTGTCTGCAGAAATGTGTCCCTTTGCTTTACAGGCCAGGTGCTCAGGCAGGCAGAACTCCCGCTGGAAGGGATCGCAATCCGGCCGAAACCCCTCCAGAGGGTGGTGGGCAGAGTGTGCTAAACGGGCCCGAAACGCTGGCAAATGGCGTTTAGACCCCGGCGCTACCCGGCCCCTACAGCAGGTGCCACTGCGGGCCCCGCACAGCCCAGGCCCCGCGCCTCAGCTCCGCACCCCCCGGTCCCGCACAGCCCGGGCCCCGCGCCTCAGCCCCG
>VZRH01001290.1:1335327-1360698 GCA_013397555.1 Urocynchramus pylzowi | reverse complement strand
AAAAGGAAGAAAGGCAGTGGGAACCCTCAGCTGTAACACAACACGTGCAATGTCCCCAGCCCCACAGTGCCCCAGGGCTGGGGTGGACTCTTAGAAGCTGAGGGGCATCACAGGTCTTCCAGGGGAAGTGTCTCTGTTTTAATCCTGACATCAACCACTGAAATCTGTAATTAGCAGAGTGCTTTTTCAGAGCTGTCTCTATATCTGTAGTAAGGCTGCCCAAAGTGTGTAATTACTCAGACCCAACCGTCCCACAGGTGCCAAGTGAAGGACAGCCATGGCAAACTCCTCACAGCCATATTCCTGCTCCACAGGACAGACAGGTGGGGAATGCAAGCACCCAGAATGCAGCCTCAGGTGCTCCCAGGGATTTGGGACATTGCTGCCACCATGCCTTGACTCCTAGTGGCAGCTCCCATGGCACTGTGAGCAAGTGTGATGTACTTTGCCACTGCGCTACTGAGCATTTTGCCCACTGTATTGTCCTGCCTGTGCCTGCTCTGCCAGGTGCCTTACTGTGTTCTGAGTACCTCTAAAGCCTTGAGAGGAGCAAGGAAAATGCCACTTCACTGATATTTTTCCTCTGACTCCTTTCCATTTTCTTGGATCCTCTCTTTGTTTTCAGACTCACATGTGCTGAAGCAATTTGCAGTCATGTCTAGGTATTACATTGCCACTAAGTCCATTAGTTCATAGATTTCTTCTCCCATGGAGTTCCTGCAGCAGCTGCTGTCTTGCCAGTTAATTTCTTATGTATTTCCTTTCAAATCTGAATTGAATTAGTGAGAATACATAATGAGGCACAGTAGGAAGAAAAAAAGGCAGATAAAAGCTGACACAGACCAGATGCCTCTTGCACTGCTGCACCACCAGAGAGTGTGGGTAAATGTCAGGTGAATGAGAAAAACGAGGATATGGACAAATAAATTGCAAGGATTTTATTATCAGCTACTTATATAGGTGTTTTGAAAATTCCCTGCCCTCAGAGAATCAGTGTTTCTCTGAACTTCCCAAGTATTGTTCAGTTCAAGGGAGACTGAGAAGGAGCTCATTTACATTAGAAAAATGTTGGATACTGTGGGAACCAATGGCTGAAAGAGTTCAGCAGAAAAGACCATCCTAAGGGAGCACAGCACATGAACAACAGAAAAAAACCCCAAAAACCCAGACACACAGTCAGTCTCCCTTCACCTCCCCAGCAGGATCACCTGCTTGAGACTCCTCAGTCTCAGTTACATGCACCTTTATTAGTCAGTGCCTACGAGCACTGCAGCACACACACACAGAGCACTCAGTGCCCAGGAGACATCAACTCTCAGCAGCAGCACCACAAGCTTATAACTATTTCCTCCATTTTCTGCTCTAGCTTCCTGTGGAAAGTCAAAGCCCTTACACTGAAGGTAGCCAGCAGCAGGGACTCAGGAGCTGCAGGGCTCCTGCAAAGAAAGAGCCTGTGAGTGAGAGGTGGGATCCACAGGTGGGGGAAGAGAGTGCCCAGCAGCAGGAATATAGAACACATTACTCTAGAACAGGATGGGGACCCCGAGCTTATCCTGAGAGCACATCTACATCCTCCACAAAAGCACTCATCAGGCACAAAGAGTCCTGTTTGAGTGGACTGCATATGCCAAGCAGGGCAGAGAGCTTGGTACCCAGCTCCAGGGAAGCACAGCACTGATCCTAGGCCAGTGTCCTGCACCTGCCAATTTGGCTTTCTGATTTAACCTGCACCAACACAGCTGGTCCCTCTCCAGTCAGCAACACCATGACCCTCAACACCTTTAGTGCAAAGGCACTCATTCTTTATAAGCCTTATTGTGAGGTATACATGAAGGAAAATAAGTGCACAACTCACAAGCAGGATAGAAACAGAACTCCTTAAATCCTTCTCACCCTCTTTCTTGCTCCTAAGGCTCAAGGGTCTGCATATATTTAAAATACACACATATAAATAAATGCACGTATTTTTCTCCCAGGTGTCATTTTCCCTGAGCTGAGAACTGCAGCAGGCACTCAGGTGGGCACAGCTGCCTTAGTGCTGCCCCTGTGCTGCCTGGAGGGGAACCTGGGGCTGCCAAAGCCAGGCAAGTAATGGCAGCCATCCCATTGCCCACCTGCTGCCTCCAAACCAAACCCTGGCCTGCACTGCCTGGCCACCAGCCTTCCTGGACCTCTCAGATAGCCTCAACTGCACTTTTTAAAAATCTTATAAGGGAGGAACTTGGAAAATAACTGTAAAGAGGAGCATACCACCCACACATTCTCTGCATCTTCCTCTTCCCAGTCTTGTTCAAAACACTGTGAGATGGATTGTAGGCTTCTGTGAGAGTAGATATTAATCAAAAATGTCACCTTCACCAAGTAGTTTCAGCTTGTTTCAGGGCTTCCTCATAGAAATTTCCACTGTGAATGGTTTAGCTGACTGCAGTGGAAGAGGATTTACACTTTTTAAGACCTCTCCCTTTTTTATTTCTTTGAATATTTGTTAAAGTGATATGAAGTTATCTTGGAAGAACTGGAGGTATTGGCTTTTAATGCCAAGAAATAAATAATGAAATATTTGTTCATAGAGTTTTAGCTTATGTGTTTATTTTTCAATTCTTCAAATTTCCAGTCCCCCTTGATGGTGTCTCAGGGTGAATAGAGTCTACAGGCAAAGGCTTGTTGAAGAAGTGAAAACACAGAATTTTAAACATAAGTGGTTTATCACTTCTGTTTGCCAGCTATTTTATTAAGTGTTAGGAAAATAAGCAAATTAAATTTCCCACTGGTTTTATTATAAATAGATCAGGCACTTGAAGCCCTCCAGTTGTTTGCAATTTGTTTCACAAAAAGCAATCTGCCTTTCAATTATGATGTTCTTCTGCATAGTAACAGAGGAGGATGGTACAGATCTTTAGTCCTGATTTGTAGTTTGGTTTTTAGATCCACCTTCTTCCTTCTACATGAGTCACTTGTGGCAGCTGAGAGGGATTTCTCCCTCTCTGTGCACGAAGGAGGAGTTGCATGATACGTCTCCAGCAGCTTTTGGAGGAGAAGCCATCCCTCTGGCCAACCCCTCCTGCAGCAGCCACCTGTGTCCCTGGTCCCCCTATGTATCATTTCATCCCTGTGCTATTCCTGGCCTCATCTGAGCTGAGATTCCTATAAACATTGTGTCCTGTAGGCTTTTCTTTCCAGCTCAATGGCGGAGGAAAGATGATGTTTTCAATCCCCTTTGACTGCAGGCTCTCTCACAGTCCCCCAGGGAGGTAAACAGTAGAGGCTGTTTATTAACAGAAGATTCAAGTGCAAAAAAGCTGCAGAAAGCAAACTGGAGTGAGGCATTCACTGAATGAGACATGATAATCCTGCCTAAAAAACTGGTTTTGCAGAAAATAGGATCCAAATCAGGAAAAAGAACCATGTAGGTAAGCTCTTAGAAAAAGTCAGAGAAATACAGTATTTCCTTATTTTACATGTTAGTTGCTCATTTTTATGTTATCAGCCTGGGAATGCAGCACACCCATTAAGGTGATATGATATCAAGCTGCTTTTATGGCACAGTTTTTTGGGCAATCTGATTTGGTGAGAATTTGAACTACTGCTTGTGTACCCTGCATATATGAGAATTTCCTGGCTAGCCAAGGTAATTTAGTTTTTAAAAAGCAAAGGTTTTTCCTTTGCTTTTTAAAAACAGCAAAACCCCCCCTTTCCCCACTCTCTCAGGGGACAACTTTGACCACTCAATGAGGCAGCAAGGTTAGCGTGCCCCAAGAGGGTTCCTGCAGGCTCCCACTCCACACCACTCCAGCTTTGCCTGTGAATGTGCCCAAGCCCAGAGGTGGGTGGCAGGAGACATTGGGCATTGAAGGAGTCAGGAAAAAAGTTAGGCAGAGGAAGTTCAAAAATAGACAAGCTTTTCCTGTAAGTCTGAGCTATTTATTTAATTTGTTGTTGTTGGTTTGCGTTTAGGAACTTTTTTTTCCTCTCAGTGATAGGGAAAAAAAGAAAGGGAAAAGCTTTGGGAAACAGGCAAGAGAACAAAAAATCTTTCAGAGTAAAGACGGGGGAAAAGAGAAGGATTTAAGAGGACCAATATCAAGGATAAAACCTTCTCCTAGATACCCATCAGATTTTAATTCTGAAGAAAAAACAGAAACCAAGACAGCTGGAAAACTTCCTTCCTCTTCTATTCAGGCTTTCAGCACTGCCATTTGCAGCTGGGTCCCTGTAGCCCTTTCTGGTGCCCACCCTGGGGCTGGGGTTGCTGTGATACCCACAGCCAGGCACGGACACACTAAGGGCTAAGACCTGGGCTCCTTGCCCCCATAAAACCCCATAGCCCTGTTGCCTTGGAAGTCATTCAGTGCTGTGCTCTGCCTTCCCTGACCCCACCAGCTGTTGCCCTCCTACCCCATGGGATCCAGCCACAACCCCTCAGCTCCATGGGCAGTGAAGAGCTGGACACAGACAGGATTTCAGGAGAGCAGGAAGGAGAGGAAGCAAGTCCAAAGGCAAGCCAACCAAACTCATGTATTGCTGACAAAGGGTGCATCTACACTGCCAAGGTCTCCTGCAGTGCAGTGTCACCTCCTGGCTTTACTTACTTTAGTGGTCAGGAGCTTCACTCAGCTATAAACCCCTGGGAGGAACACAGAATAATTACTGTCTGCTGTATGTGTAACTGTCACCAGGATCAAATCAGCATCTATTTCACCTGGAAAGTGGAAAACCCCCTTACCAACACTGCTGGCTGCATACACCCCTGCATTACTCACCTGGAACTGCCAGAACGATTTTCAGGCAAGTCTGATGAGATGCACAGCATCTCAATAACCTGAAATAACAGGTTATTTCATCAGTGGATTTCACCTGAGGATCTCAAGAGTATTTTACATCACCTCTTATCAGTTTGACAAACTCCTTTGAATGCTCCCCCCATGCCATAGCTGGGGATAGAGATACCAGAGAGTCACCATGAGTGCCCCTACTTGGGACCAGACACAGCCCCTGTCCTGGGGCAATAGCTGGCATCATGCTCAGTGTGTGCTTAGCAAGTTAATTAGCAAAGGCAAGAGAGAAACTCCCCCAAGCCTGTCCCCAGCAGCATCTCTAGTGAATTCTACTTTTTTCACCACAGAAAGGGACATAATCCAGAGAGAGAACATCGCCCAGCCCCTGCTGCACAAGCCAGCACTGTGTGAGGGCTGCGGCCTCTCAGCTCCTGCTGCCTCCACCAGCAGCACTGCTCAGTGAGCTCCTCACCTCAGACCCTGCCCTGCACCTGCATAAAATCTTGTTTGGTGTGTTCCCAGTTTCCCCTGGCCTCTAGGATCTGCTGCTTGTCAGTGGCACTGTGACAGAGGCTGACATTCCGAGGTCTCACCTCTCTTTTTCACAGCCATAAAAGGGAAAGCAAAATGTTTAAATTTGAGTGCTTTGAAGTTTTGCAGAATAAATAAACTTTTTCATGAAGATTGCAATGGGAAAAAATTCACAGTGTCTCCATAAGATGTAATAAATCTGGCATCCATTGCATTATCTGTGCATCCGTGGCAAATAATACATTAAAGGCCGGACAACAGTGCTTGGGTATACCATGCAACTAAAAAAAAACAGGGAATCAGTTTTGCTGTCTTGGAAAGCAACTGGAGCATCCAAGGCACATGTAAAGATGGGATCAAAACCTACAGAGAGGGCTGCAGGACTCATAGAAACATGACATTAATGGAATTCACTTTAAAGGCTCCAAAACTGGAAACATTTCTTTATAATGAGAGCTCTTTTCATATGGGATGCCCTTGGAGGCTGAAGTGACTGTAAATGTGTACTTATGGAGTGTTATGGGCCTTCTATGCTGTAGAGAAAAAGGGTGTGAAAAATGGAAATATCTTTGGCATGGAGGCAGCTTTGGGCCATTTGTTTGTACTCTGTCTGAATTCTTTGCTGGCCTTGTTTCTAAATCATCATTATCACAGATCCCCAGCAGCTGAGTGATCTCCAATGGAAAAATGTCAAGGCAGGCAGTGTGTAAGAAAAACACCCTCATACATTAGGCAGATCTCTCAGGCATAACTTCTTCTAAACAAGTACTGGATGGAACTACAGCTCAAATGGATGGATTTAGATGCAGTTTCCAGCTACTTTTAAAACCTTTCTTGGATAGCTGGTTAAATGAGATTTAGATAAAGCTAAGGCTCAAACGTGTTGCTGTCAAGGGAAAACATCCACACACACATTATATATGATTGACTTGGGGAGGCATTGCTCACTTTTGTTTGGATAGTGAGTGTCTCAGCACATATCAAAATCCTGGCAAAAAAAATTCAGCTGGCCTGTGTTGTATAGAGGGTTATACTCAGCTACTGGGATCAAGCACCCTTGAACACCCAGGGATGGTGGTATCTGCTCTAAGTCATTTGGGTAGGGAACTTCTCACCTTCTTTTAGCTGCTTGGGATTGAGCATCACACAGTTGTTGCTGTTCACCTTCCAACTGCAGCCAAAGGATGCAGAAAGGAGCTGAAGGAGGAGGAAACAGCCTTTACCACATGAGGGATCTGAGGCAGAGTGACCTAATTGTACCTCTGAACATCCTACCCCTGGAGCCTACTACTGATTAGTTCAGTCAGTGATTTTTCCTTTTCCTCTAATCCCTGTTTAAAATATCCTGGGCCAAATACTAAGACAGACAGGACCTCTTCCTGCCAGGGCTGAGCACACCTGCAGCATGGAGAGGAGAGCTACCAGTGACACTGGGAGCACCTCAACTGGCCTCACCTGCCCTCTGCCACACCTCCTCATTCCTGCTGGTTTACAGCTCGTTGCCCTCTCTGGTGAGATGATACACAGAGACCCTTGGTGCCCTGTGCTCCAGCCTTGGGGTCCAAGGAGAAAAAGGGGAAGATCAGTTTTGGGAAACTCACCACTTCAGTCATCTGCTGACCCACTAAATATTTTTCCTGGGGGGAGTGCGAAATAAAATTTACAAAACCTGGGACACAGAGACAACAAGGCCTGGAACCTGCAAGTTTTGAGCAGACACATTTTTCATATTTAGGTGTAACTTCCCCCAAAGGGTCTGACTTACCTCTTGCCCCCTTATGGTTGAGGGCTCTTGAAGCCTACCTAAGGGGAATTGGAGTGATGAAGCTGAGGGGGGGGGGAAGACATTTAAGTAAACAAAGGTTTTTTTATTTTTAATGAAAGCCCGAAGTGTCCTACTGGCAACCCCGGTGCTGTTGGGCAGCAGGGGGAGCCTGGCTGGTGCTGTGGGTGCTGCAGTCGCCCCCTCCCACCCCGCTGTCCAGGGTCAGCAGGGTCACAGGGTGGCTGTGGGCCTGCGGGGCTGACTGTCCCTGATGTGGACTCTCAGTGTGGGCTGGAACACGGCAGAAAAGGAGGCTTGTGCCCATGGCAGCTGATCCCTGCATTGCCATGACAACACATCTGTTTCCTCCATTTCCACATTCCTGCCAAGGGAGAGCCCCAGCCCTTCTGGCATCAACACGAGACCAGGAAAAATCCAAGTCTCAACAAAACACCTTTTCACTGGTCCCTCTCTCCCCATGCTGCAGCCCTCTCTTCAATGACCATAAAAGCCTTTACTCTGTCATGGACAGAACATTCTCTTACAGAGAGTTTGCCTTGCTGCTGCAGCCCTGTTTTTGAAAAGCACCCATAACCCTTGAGCCCTTGGAGCATAAGGGCCAGCAGAACCCCAGCACTCCTCCCCACCCTGGGTATCATCACACCCCACAAGCTGCAGCAGCCCCCTGCTTCACCATCTCACTTTTTTTTCAGGCATGCAAGGTTTTACTTGCCCCCCTCAGACTCTTGATAAGCACTCATTTCTTTTTTTTCAGGTCCTTTTTACATGTCTCTGACAAAAAAATTTTTTGCTTTGCAAGATTTATGGGAAAGCTCCACTTGTAGCAGGTACAAGCTTAAGCTCCTGTTGATGCACAGGTTGGACTCACCAAGTCCCAGCCTCATTTCTCTGAAGAAAACAGCTACAAGTATTTGGGTGCTCACAGGAGAGCATGGGTTACGGTGCTGAGGAGAGTCCCAGAGCTCTGGAGGAGCTGTGAACAGCACAGGTACTGTGGCAGAGCTGGATCATTGATGCTCAAGGTGCCTGGGTGCTGGTGCCAGCAGGGATGAGCCCCTTGTGCAGCTGGTTTCTGACAATGGATGCTATTAGCAGTTCAGAAGCAGTACCTCTCCATTTTCACAACCTCTGCAGAAATACTTGCTGGCAAAGGCAAAGCATGTGCTCAGCAGTTCCTCCAGCAGTGTGTCAGGGTGGCCATGCCAAGCTCCTGGGAGGGGCTGCTTGTGCAGGAGGAACCAGCCCTACCTGCTTGGCCAATCCAGCCCTCAGCTGGCAGGACCACTTGGTTGCTCCTCATCTGTGCAAGTGCCAGGCCTCGCAAAGCCATTTCCATCAGCTCAGAAAGTTACTTTTCTTGTCTATTCTACCAATTCATACCCCTGATAAACTCTCTGGTTTGGAAAAATATGTCCAGGCCCATGGCTTTGTAGAAACTTTCATCTCTTTGAAGGCACAGGGG
The DNA here is from genome assembly GCA_013397555.1 of Urocynchramus pylzowi. NCBI lineage: Eukaryota > Metazoa > Chordata > Aves > Passeriformes > Fringillidae > Urocynchramus > Urocynchramus pylzowi. Next base: position 1,352,144 of record VZRH01001290.1, on the reverse strand, counting down.
AAAAAACCCCCCAAAGGTTAGGCTTCCAAGGAGCACTGTAGCCACCATCTAGGAGCACATCTCTGACAGGATTCATTCATGTCCTACCCCATACAAAGCACAGTGGGGGTTCTGACGTGCTGCTGGGTGACAGTGAGAAGGGTCAATGTTTCCAAAATGACACAGGTGGCACACTGAGATCTTGCAGTGAGGATGTAGCAATAGATTTCTTATATTTAAAGAAAATAATAAATTCTGTGCCTTTGAGGCTGTCAGTTCTCCTCAGTGCATCCAGCACAGAGATGCTGCAGTCAAGTGGGCGAATAAACTGCCTTATGGCTAGCATCATCTTCAAAACACAGGTGAGAAGTGCTCTGCTGCTTTCAGCTGTCTTGCATCCAACCACAGTAAGGATGCCCCTCTCACTCTCCACCCCTGCATTGCAGAGGATCATGTGCCCTGGGAGAGGGACAAATGGGTAAATGAGGTCACAAGTCTCCCAAGCACTAATCCTGCCTGTACTTGCTCCTCCTCTTCAGTTTCCCAAAGCTACTCTTTGCAGAGGGTATTACTTCACTCTGTGGTTTTGTTTACAACTTGTTCTGAACTCATCTAGCTCCTAGATGTAGCCAAAAACCTGATCCCAAGGATAACCTTGTGACTGTACTGGAGTTTTGTGCTACTTAAACTACTTTCTTCTCTCTGCTTACAGCAAGGAAACAGGATGCCAGAGCTTTGCCAAAATATTTTACTAAATAAATAGAACTGCAGGCAGTCTCCACAAGCCAGTCCAACAGTGCCACATGACCCCAGCTGGCAAGAGACAAGGGTTACATTTAAATTCAATTTTAATTCAGAAAAACATCAACACTTATTTACCACAGTTCTTAAAATTCATGTGACAAAATTCCTCTAGCAGACAGTTTAGTAGCCCTCTTACTCCAGCAATGTAAAAGCACAACAAATCAAGTTAGCCTGTGCTCCAGCGTATCATACCGCGCCAGCAGCAGCACGTGCACTGCAAAGTGACTCCTTGCTGACATCTCTGGGTGCTCTGTGGCTCTTGGTGCATCTGGAAGTCCTGAATTCCCTTGCCACCTCTGCCAGGTTCCTGGGGGAACCTTACAGTTGTTTGAAGTAGCTCAGGTCTGCCTTTGTATAATTGCAGCACTGTAAAGAGACATGGTCACTCATGTCCCATTTGGCCCATTGAGAGAGGTTTGGAAGGAAGCACCATCTGCCATTACCCTTCTCCATGTCCATGCCACTGCCACCTGTCCCAAGAAGGATGCTGCTGGATGTGGTTCCCATACCCACTGCTTTAGGTGCATTCTTCATGAGCTTGGCAGCAGGGGAGAGGATGGACTGATAAAATAATAATTGACAGTAGAATGGTTCAAGTGTGCCTGTAATGCAGGTGTTTTACTCCACTCCCCTGGGATCACACACCTTGCCAATGCTCCCCATGGTGGTACCCAGGAATCTGGCCCTCACCAAAAGCCATCAAACCCCACTGCTCATTATTAATTCTCTCTTTGACAGTATTGCATTTTTGAAAACAACTTCCCTGCCAGCACAATCTCCTTCAAATGTGTGCCTGGAGCCAGAGGACTGGAGTGAGCTCCTCATGCTGGTATGGGCTTCCTTACGTGGAAGCTCTGGGGCCATTGCCATTCACTGCATGTCTGCCAATCTCATGTTTCCCCATGACACACCAAAGTTCTCAGTCCCAGTGGGAACAGGGCAGGTCCAGTCCGGATTTGTCGCTCAGGTGCTCTGCATCCAGTGTAACAGACAAGAGCATGATGATGGGCAGCCCGTGTGATGGGAAATCAGGAGCTGAGCCTGGTGTGCCAGGCATCCGTGGCTGGAGGTGGACCTGCAGAGAGCTGCTGTGCTGAGCTGCCCTGCTGGTGGGACTCTGCCTGCCTGCCCCTGCCCTGCCACTGCCCCAGCAGGAAAGACATGAGGGGCCCGTCCTCACCCTCTTGTCAGACCTCCTCCTGTATCCATACTCCTGCAGCGTTCCCAGCCTCTGCCTGTGTGCCATTGCTCCCAGGCACCTGCTCCCCATGGGGATGGAGGCAGCAGCAGGGGAGACCTGCACCCTTGGTAGGAGGGTATTTCTGAGGCAATCACAGAGGAAAAATAAGAAAAACAGAAACTGTTTTTCATCTGAATCTTCAGGGCTTCATGTACAACCCAAAGCAGAAAAAAAGGGCAGACATGCATTTTTACCATAAAGCATATAGTGCATTTTTCAAATGTAATATGTGAAGATGTACAAACAAACTGTCATGGCTACAGAGAATTTCCAGTAGCTATTTGGCATGAAGTGAAGGACACACTGGCCCTAGCACTGCTGCTTGCTGCCAAGGAGAGGACATAGCTGCTGGTGGGGTTGTGCCCTGGCAGTCCCCTGGGCACAGTACCTGCTCCAGTTAAAGCCCACTCCCAAGCACACATGTTCAGGGAACTGCAAGAAGAGGTCTTCAGGGCTCAGCTATCTCAGGCCATGAACATCTCCTACTACCACCACACTCTATAAACAGGGTGGCATCTTCATAAGCAGCTGACAGTGCCACAGGATCCCCTGGGCAGTTACACCTGTGCCATGGTTCCCATCCTGCTGGATGTGGCCCTGAGATGGTATCTCCAGGTTGGTGGGAAGGAGCAATGCTGCAAGGAGTAGACCAGCTTTCCCAGCCCTCCACATTTTCAAAAGGAACAGCATGGAGGTAAAAGCAGGCACTGTCAGAAGTCTCCTTCAACTTTTCTGTGAGGCCCACCCTGCCCCAGGGGCAGCATGTCCCCATGCCAGCTCCCTGCCAGGGCTTATCCAAAGGCAAAGCCCACTCAGGCTGCTGTGTTCATCACTCTCCTCCCTCCAATGGAACCATAAGCACCAGAGAGAAGTAATTCCTGCTCCATCTTGGCAGGACAGTGCTGTCTTGGTATGAAAACACCAAAACTGAAACACATTATTCCTTACAACTTAAAGAAACAGAAATGAGGAAAGCATCCTATACCAAATGCAGGCAGCCCAACTGCCTTTGGAGCAATCTCCAAATCTTTTCAGATTTATAGGGGAGTATGTCAGATGCAAGGACTAACAGCACCATTCCCCTGGCAGCACAGGCACACGACAGGGGGGAGGAAGGAGCCCTCACACCCCTGGCTGCACGCTGGCAGGGCTCCCAAAATACCCCCCCAGCCCTGGCAGAGCACAGAAACCAGAGAGGGGGAATTGCTCCAGCAGGAATGGCTTTTTTCCATTTCTTTTTGGCCATTTTGCTGGCTGTTGGAGTCAGGCAATGGAAGGAGGTGCACAGGAAGCGAGACCATGCAGCTGTAAATCCTGTCAAGTAGAACGATGTTTTTTTAAGCATATTTTCTTGATCTCCCTCCCAAGGGACCAAACCCAAAAGATGATTTGATCTTTAGCTAACCCAGAAACAAAGTGTTTCCCAAACAAATAATCACATTGCAGTCTGACAATGGTCATTATGACAAAAGAGCATTTTATTTCTGTTTTTTTCTGGGTGCACTATATTGCAAGGTAACACTATTCAGGTCTATTATCATTTTAAGATTCTTGCTACAGAATTAAGTTTTTCCATTTGGTCAAATTTCAAAGTTTTTTTCTTGGCATTCCTGCAGGACTCGTCACCACTTAAGCACATGAATTACTGACGTGCCAGAAAAGTGATATAAGACTTGGAGCAGGCGCTTTCCAATCAGAATTTGCAAAAGTTGTTGGGCTGGCTGGATGCACGAGGTCAGCACAAATATCCATTCTAATTTTGACAAAGGGGGAGATGCACATCTCCAGATTTTGATCCCAAAGTAGATTTGCTTGTCAGGCTCAATGTGCTATGAAGGTTGTCTTCTTACTTTTGATGCAATCTTTGTCATCTCTGTTACCAAGGAAGATTTTTATTATTTTTGAGCAATAATGAAAGAATGCTTTGCTTAAATTCTGGAACTGTTGTACTTGTTAGGCACCTGATTAATATAAGTAGTTATAGAAACTCTTTGTATATACACAAACCATGCTAAAGTATTGTCCACAAAATGTCCATCCACTCTAAGTCAAATACTATTGGTCACAGAAAAGTCTAGTATGAATTGCATGTGAATATACATATGAGCAGTACATGATTCACTGAGTAAATATGGCACTTTTACATAGTTTCCTGGATGTTATAGAGAATTAGGAAACAATCTTCCCTCAGCTGACTCATTCCTAAGTTACTGTAATATGGGTTTGGAAAATACACCCCAGAATAGACAGTAAGAGGTTTAAAAAAGTCAACAGTGCAGCTACCTGAGTTTGTTTCATTAAGAAATTAACAGTAATGTGATATTTTATCATCCACTGTGAGCCTGAGGGTTGTCCACTCACAAAAGCCAAGCTGCCCAACCCTGCTATACATAAAACAGCACAGTTCTCCAAGCACGTGGCTCGGCAAGATGATGAACTGACCTAGCATCCCCAAAGGGACTTGCCCTGCCTTCTTCTTGTACTGACCCCAGCTGTAGAGTCCTGTCCCCTTGTTACTTCCATCCTAGTGTCCATCCAATCCTTTAGAGAGCTGATCCAGCAGAAAATTAGTCCCTTTTTTAGACTGCCATAGTTTTCTGCTGGCTTAAAATGTTGATTTGTCCTGTGGAGGGATCAGACCAGCACCAGACCTGTAAAGGTACATGAGAAGCAGCTGGAACACGTTGGCAGGAATAGGGAGCATGGGAAGAGGAGGAAGCTGCCCCATTTTTGGTGACAGTGAGCTGTCAGACTGAGGAGGCTGTCTCAGCTCACCAAACCCTTGGAGAAGATACAGTTATTAGCGTGAAAGTGCTTAGACTGGTATAGTTTATTCCTAGCAAAGTGAATAAAGATACACCAGCACAAGGCACTTTATACTCATGTAACTGTGTCCACATGAGGGGTTGCACTGGTATAAATATAATCAGTTACAAACAAAACCCCACATCCCCTAAGTGATGTATTTACAAAAATGGCATAGAACACGTCTCCAACCTTCAGTTATGAGGTGTGCATAACTTCCATTCAGAAACAAGATTACAAACTACACATGAAACAAAATTAGACACAAAATAAATTAGGGTTTTAAAATGCTACATCTAGGAATATAAAGACTTAAAAAAACCCTTTAAATGTAATCCCATATTTAAAATCGAAGTAAGAGAACTATACAGCTCCACCAATTACCTGGAAATTTCAAACAGTTTACATTCATCAGGGACAACAGCACTTTGGTTTACATAATTAGGTTAATATGAGCAATGAAATGTTTCTCTTCCTCACATAACATCAAAGTGAAATACATTTAGAATATATATACTGCCAAGCTGTTCCAGTAAGTGCATTCCACACACAAGTAAGGGTAGCTCTTACATAGCTACATCAATTATAGGTCTTAAATAGAACTAAATCAAACCCCTTTTAAAAAGTTTGATTTGATTCCTTCATGCCTGACCCATTTTTGATTATCTGGATCTTCTCCAGAACACAGCCAAGCGCAAAAAGTAAGTCTGACCTTGTACTGTGGCAAGCTCACGCACCAAATTGCACAGCACACCCTGGATTAATGAGGAAGTTCTCACTGTAGTTTGTCTCCCCACCTTTGTAAGTCATACTCTTAAACCAACTGTATGCTTTTGTACCAAGCTCAAGAACTCAGATTAACTGTAGCTCAAGACACACAATGGCAGTAGGAAAACATTTAAAAGCAACAAATCTGACAACTGTCAAATATTTTACATCAACTTGAACAAACAGCAATTCAACCTCTGCAATTTATGAACAGCATTGCCTCCTAGAGAAATAAGGACTAATTCCTAGGTATTCTTGTGAAACATTTATTGAGTGCCTACATCTGACTCAAATATGAGTTGATCATATTTGATACGATGAAGAGATCTCCTCCCAGCAAAATATTTTACTACTTTTGATTAGCTTAAATTAGCTTGTGAGCAGCACATCCCTTTAAAACCTGACTAAAAGAAATCAAATGGCTGGATTAAATAAACATCTGAACATGGCTTCAGAGGATAAAGTTCCCAACCTGAGGCACAATCAGCGGAGATTACATTACTTTAAAAAGCAAACTTCCAACTGTAGGATTTCCGATTTAATTCTCTCTGGGAGATGAAAACATAGCCTTCATCACTGTCCTTGGGTATGCTGGGTAGGCTTAGACGTGTGAGAAATTAATGTATTCATTTAATCTCATTTTTGCAAATCTGCAAATGTTCCCGTGCTGAGCTTGGTTTTACGCTAAATGCCAGGCTAAATCAAGGAGCATAGTAGAGGCTATTTCCTTGTCAGAAGCTTTACAAACTAAGTATGATTGCGCTTTTTCTGGATCCCATTCCTAGAAGGTACCAAGCATTTTGGTGGGAAGTGGGCTAAGGGGGCAGAGGGCACTTCCTCTCTTGCAGCACTGGTGTTTAAGGGAGGATGGGGTTTTTCAATACAGCATTTCATCTTGCTGAGTTGACATTTCCAATACAGTGAGTTCATTGCACCCCTTCCACTCAAGTTAGTAGGAAATGGGCAGCCACATCCCTTTGCACAGTTAGGAAAACCTTTAACATGACTCACTTTGGTCCTGATTCCACTGTGAACTGTGACCTTACTCTTCCTGCACCAGAGAGGAAATAGCAGTGAGTGCCTCCTGCTCAGTGCAGGGTGTGAATGGGCAGCCAGACTGAATGGCCAACTGAGGCAGTTCTGCATGCTCCCTCTCACCTATTAAAATGCATAAAGAACCTTTTCTACTTGCTTTGACCATCTGAGAAAACCCTGTTGTAAGTAAAAAGGGATTGTCAGCCTAGATTTGATCTTGTTAGATGTTGAACACCTTCTACTGCCACTGAAGAAAAGAGGAAACAAAGGCATTCAACACCTGCAGCACCACCTGTTGAAGACCATGTCCTAAGGGATTAACAATAACTAGGAAGACAATATAATCATCTATTACAAACTATGCAACCCAAAGCATACATCTTAAACACATTTTCCCTAGTGGGATTAGGAAATGGAAAGAAAAAACAGCAGACAAAATCATTTACTTTTACCAGTAAAAATTAACTTACAGATGCCCTTGTTCTCAGGGCAACACAAACTAAAAATATCTTAAAACAGTGAAAAAATATGAGAAAATTTTATTTAAAAATATATGTACTCCTTACTCCAAAATTTTTTTTGTACAGAAAGGATTTGAAAAAGAAAAAATAACGACAAATTAAATGCATATTCAGAGTATGCATTCTCTAGAGTGTTTTTGGTAGAAGTGTTATTTCTGTAGAACTGAGCAAGAAGTTATTCAGCTTTCATTTGCTCCCTGACATCAGAAGGCAAAGTTTCAAACAAGTTGTCCTCTACAGTGAAACCAGTCCTCTTCAGAGCTCTACACTCACCGAGCTCAGGTGGGAGGATTTCAAAGTGATTGCCTTTAATATCCAAGTAGGAGAGCAATGTCAAATTACCAATTTTAGGTGAAAGGACTGACAAGTTATTTTTCCCAATTTTCAGAGTCTTAAGTTTTTTGCAAAAGTACAGTTCATCTGGCACGCTCTCCACTTTGTTGCAAGTAATGGAAAAGTACTGTAAACTCTGAAGAACTCCTATTTCAGGTGGGATAAAACGAATGTCATTGTAAGACAAATCCAAATATCTGATTTTGTTGCATAGGAATAGGTGGGACGGAAGAACCTCTATTTTGTTATGGCTGAAGGAAAGCCGCTCTAGACTCGTGAGTTTCTTTATATGCTCTGGGATGTAGGTTATACTGTTGTACCACAGCTTTAGAATTGTCAGCTTTCGCAGGTGTTGAAAACTTACTATTTCTTCAATGGATTTGAGGTTGTTTTCCTTTAGATCCAATTCCTGAAGACTGAGAAGGCTGAAGACTGCATGAGGTATGCGCTCTAAATCACAATGAACCAATTCCAGCTGTGTCAGGTTGACCATTTTCTTCAGGTTGTTGAGCATCACTAACTTAGTGCCATCATTATGGATACACAATTTCTGCAGGTGACTTGAAACATCAACTGCAGATTGTGGGATTTTGGACAAATTACTTTTTATGTGAAGAACTTTTAGGCTTTTAAGCTCCCGAAAAGACTCCAGTGTAATGTTTTTAGAAATATCATGACTTAGGGAGCCAATTAAATAGAGCTCTTCCAAATTTCTGAGGCCATACATCCAATGTGGAAGTTCTCTGATGTCATCAAACTTGACGCTCAAGATCTTGAGATTCTCCTTCAGAAAAGCCAAGGCGGCACTGTGGATCTTCACAGAGCACTGGTGCAATGAGAGCTCCTGGAGATTGTCCAACTGTGCAATGGTTGCTGGTATCATTACATTATTAATTATTTCAAGTTTTAAAGACTGCAGCTCAGTAATTTCAAACACTGTGTCTGGTAGTCCGGAAAGCATGAAAAGCTGTAGCTCCAAATGGCTGTGGGAGTTTGTCTGCAGCCTCTGTCGCAGTTTGTCTGCAGTCCACTCATTGTTTAGGTTCAGCTGTTTCAGCTTATTTTCACTGACTTCAGACAGGAAGACAGCAAAGCGCTTGGAGTAGAGAGGATCATACTGATCGATCATATGGAGCATGAAAGCAAAGTCATTCTTGACATCTGGGATATCGTCGATTCCCGTCTCCTGCCGAACATACTCAAAAGAATATTCCTTCAGGGACCGGTAGAACAACCAGTACAGTGTATAAAGGCATGTCAGGCCATAGATGCTTACAAAGCACAGGTAGCAGTAAGAAAGTTTAGAGAATAGATGTGCCATCGTGTGATTACAGCAAAAGTTCTTGTATCCTGTCATGTCTTCAATATCAACATTACAGACTACTGTAAAATTAACTTCTGAGACAAGTGCTGTGTTGTAAGCAATAATAATAAGGAATTTAATTACCTTAAGTACAGTCTGGCGAACGTACATGACATAGAGTATATCACCCTCCTCAACATGCAGTCTAAATTTCTTCACCTTTTCAAACAGTGCTTTGGCCTGTTCACCTTCTTTTTTATCTAATGCCCCAGGTGTTCCCTTATCCACAACTAACTTCTCAGGGATTGATTTTAAAGACTGTGTCTTGACCAAAGTGCCTTCAGTGCTTGGTTGAGTAGTATTAGACTTGTTAATGTTGTTCTTCCTGTTATCCTTCTCTTCAGAGTCTTCCCCTGACACTTCGGATAAAGCTCTTGTTGTCCAAGGAGAATCAAAACATTTCCCAAGTATTGAAATGAAGTGCTCAATTTTGGAGCTTGATCCAGGGAATTTGAACCAAAAGTTACTACACAGCATGAAGACCAGGGTGTGTATAAGGACAAGGTAAGGGAAGTACTTGGCATACCAGTGCAGAGCCCGTTCATAGCACACCTGATTTATAAAGCTGTATTGCTGAAGGTCCAAGTCAGTCTTGAGTCCTTTCATTTCAACTGTAGCTGGAGGGGTGGATGGCTTCAGTGGTGGAAGGGGGGTGGTATCTGGTATTGTGTTAAACACATTTGAATTATTAGATTGGTTCTGGCAAGGCTGGACGCGCTTTGGAAGGCATATTATCTTGTCTTGCATGACCTGGAACACACAAAAAGATATCTTTTGAACTGATGTACAAACAATGGTGGCAGCACCAATGGGTAGCTGTCCTTGGAGTACCTCCAGCAGCCAGGCATTCCTCCACACAGCCTGCTACTTGTCCCCACAGGCTGCGCTATTATTGTTCTCAACAAGACACTTGTTCTGTATGCCAAGAACTAGGCCACCCCTTTCTATCTACGGCTAGCTTTCCATGATTTGAATAAGAGGGCATTGACACAATCCAGAAAAAGGAGAAATGTGGGGAATGTTTCCAGAAAAGACCAGGGAACTCCTGCTCTGCTCTCCTCAGAGACAGACTGTTACTGCCAGGTGTATTCACTCTGGCTACATGATGTTCAGAGATAGCTTAGGCTTGACAGCAGCACAACTGCATTCATGTGGTTATACTCTCACACTGTGATGTCTTATCACTCCAAAAATGGCTGACAGAGGGCTAATGTGAGCATATCTGTGCAGGGACATTATTAATCTTCAGTCTTAATAAAGACAGATAAGGACAGTTCTTTGATGGCATTTATGTGTGCATGGACATAAATTTTATTTAGTTTCTCATACATATAAATAGAGTCCTCACAGAATCATAAAATGATCTGAGTTGGAAGGGACCTTAAAGATCATCTACTATTCCAGGGATGGGGCATCCACAATTTCTCTGGGAACTTCAACCTGTTTCACTGCCTCAACATCCTCACAGTGAAGAATTTCTTCCTAGTAGCTAATCTAAACCTACCCTCTTTCAGCTAAAAGCCCTTACTCCTTGTCCTATCACTACATGCCCTTGTCCAAAGTTCCTCTCTTTTGGGGGCTTCTGTAGGATGGACTACACACCTGGGAAATAATCTAGCTCTGTTCTCCAGTCTGTCTATAAAAAAAAACAAACAAGAAGTTTTCTTGATCCGGGATGGTCATCCATGTTGACAAACTGAGGTCAAAGTGCCTCTAGGGACGAATCCCCTTTGGTTTAATTTGGGATAACCGTTCTGAGTTCAATGCAAGGCTCCCTACTGGTCTGAATTAAAATGCTAATCCATGTGATAAACCAAGGAGCTCTCTTAATTGCCCTGAATGACTAACTGCAATTAGCCCAAACTAAGAACATGTGTGTAGTGTAGATGTACTCTTTGACATCTTGGTTGTTGAAAGCACTAAATATAAGGTGGAGCTACCAAAATCAGATGATCCTTCATGATCCACCCTGGTGTAAGGAGATGATGAGATAAAACCACATGTGTTTTGAACAGTATCAGTGCCACAACCGTTGACACATCAAAAACTTCTGTAGTTAATCTATGTCTGTAAAGTGTCTGCTACTGTGACATACACCCTTAGTTATGTCCTGGATTAATGTATCTCACAATAAATTGGAATAAAAATAATTTGCCTATTATTTCAGTCTTTCCACAAATTATTTTCCAGTGTGCTTTCTCCAATCATGCAGGTTAACTTAAAACAAATAAAAGATATAATAGATGATTTACTTTGTGTGGTTAAGCAAACATCTACTAATGCAAAATTTAGCTCTATATAAAGAGATTTTTAAACATGAATGTTGTATCAACTGAAAATACTTGAGAATGGAGAATATAGGCAAAATTACAGTTGATTTCATGTGAAATTTGAGACATAGTTTATCTAAATCCTAGGCCATGTAAGTGAGCAAATTCCTCTGAAATAAGAGCTCTGTCAATGTGTCCCTTTAGCTCCATTTCAGAGTCATGCCAAGAAATGTGAGATCCATGTTTGAACCCATACTGTAACTTTACATTTTTGTGGAGTCATCCCAAACAGTATTTTTCATTTATTTTCTGCTTTTGGCTCTTCAGCAAAATGTAACTAACAGTGACTGACAGTAATGTCAATTGTTTATGTGTTAGCATCCTCAGAGACATTTTGGAATGAAAGAGACATAATATTAGCTGTGGGTGTCGTTAATAAAATCAACACATTAATTTCAAATCTCTTAAAAGCATAATGACAGAAATAATATTAACATCTGCCAAATAAAGAAAAACAGGAATTACAAAATTCCATCTTTTAAACTTTCAAACAGCAAAATGGTAACCAAAAAAGAACTGAAGTTGATAATCTGTTTTGTTATGCCAAACTGAGGTGAAAACAGCGATCCAGACACCAGCCAAACCGACAGCTCTTATCTTAGTTGGCACAGTTCCATTGACTCTAGTGCAAGTCTGCTGATTCACAGCTGCTAAAAGTCTGGTCTGTGTTATTTGATGTTGCTACTTAAACAGCTTTAATCCTGGAACCAGCACATTTTTGCTTTATTCATGGTGAGCCCAAGAGATAAAACAAGATGGGCCAGCATCATCCTTCCAAGGATTTGTGGTGTTCTTCCAGCAGCCCCAAGAGCAGCCGGCGCAGCTCTGCCCCCGTGATTCACCTGCAAGGTGCAGCCGAACACCCCGATCATCAGCATGGCCACCGAGAGGTAGTCCGTGAACACATCCCACCAGGGCTTCAGCACGCGGAACGCCGGCTGCTGCTCCGAGAACTGCCGGAACTCGGTCACAGGAATCATCCTCCTCCTGCAAAACAGCAAGGCCAGCTCAGTCTCCTGCAGCTCGGACCCCGCAGCCCGGGCGAGCAAGGGAAAAACCTCCTCTGTAAATGCAACTCCCAGATGGGGCACAGAAGTGCCCAGCTACTGACACCCCACCTCAGAAGAGGGATGCTCGTGCTGTCACTACACAGCTCCTGGAAGGGAGGAAGGGGGAACCTGCACTGCCATCCATGCAGGCAGGCAAATCCCTCTCTCTGTTGACTCCAGCCACCTCTGACAGGTCAGTGAGGCCTTCTGCAGCCTTGAAAATCAGCCCATTCTGTAGATAGAGATGTTCAGCATCACACACATGATCTCAAAGGTCTGGCTGAAATGCTTGTCCTGCATTCAAACTTCACACACCTTTTTAGCTATCATGTTTCATTCAATTCCATTTTATTCATAGTGGTTTCAGGAATGCTTTGGAATATTTTTGTGCACACTCACGGCAATTTTAAATCTACTATGTTTTGAATGCAAGTTCCTGAAGCGGTTTAGGTAACCAAAACTACAGCCAGATCAAGGGCTTTATCTTCACCTCAGATGTGTAGGCTTACATCACCATGTCCTCTGAAAAATCAGCTCACACATGAGCATGTACAGGCAAAGCAACTGATATTAAAGCCTACAGCATGCTGTGTAACTGAATCCCTGAGATCAAACCTTAGCAAGTTACAGTGGAAAGATAAATTCAGATGGGAATGTAACAAAAATACTCCCAAGGGCAATTAACAAAGTTTGTCCATTAACTAACATCATAAATGCTCATCACAATCAGTTCATATCACAGTAACACTGGAAGTCTATAATCCTGATTCAGCTGCACACTGGGACCCATTAATGTGGGTTTGGTGACATCCATTTCTGTGCAGTGATAAGCACACATTTGCTGAGAGGCTGCTCAGGAACTTAGGGGATTCAGTTCATTCAGAGCCAGAGAATAGGAAGGGAATGATTCAAGCCCTAATGGCTGCAATTCATTATTCATTACAAGTGTACAGCCATCCCCACTAACTGGCCATACACGTGTGGAAGGATGCTCACTTTGGCACCTTCTCAGGGACTGCTTTGTCTCTGCTGGCCCACCTGATCCTCAGGAGGTACCACAGTCCCCAAAGGCATAAGGTGAAGTCTGTAAATGAACTTGTGGTAGTAGCTAGGCTGGGGCTTTGCAGCTGAGTAGCATAAAAACTTTTGTTTCTTGCCCCCCTCTCCTCTTGCAACCCTTCCATGTTGCTTTAAGCACTACTTGGCCACACAGGAGAATCCCCTCTCAGCCTCCTGTCCTTCTAAAGTCTGTCCCAGGACACAGGTACAATGCCAGATGAAACCCTTGAGGCACACACCTCTTGCACAACTGGCAATCCCCAAGATGAAGGCAGGCTGTCCTCCATACCACTTTCAAATTAATAGACCATCAGTGAAAATGATGGCAATGCAAGCCTGACTTCACACAGCCAGGTCAGAGGCTTGGCAGCAGCCTTGCCAACAGGCCTCAATTGCTGCAGTGCTGGAAGAGGAATGCAGCATTTGTTATCAAATGGCAGGCAGCCAGGAACCACAATTCTGCTTTTTGTGTGCTTGTCTTGCAAATGTTAGCAGACGTATCAGGGAAGATATACCTCTACAGCAGAGAAAAGCTGGGATGGCTGCTGGGACAAACCTTTTGTTGCCTTTCACTCTTCTTTTATAAATACTGGTGGAAGAAGTGGATCTCATCAATTAGAAGTGCCCCATGTAGCTTTAAGTACATGCCCAGCACTTCTTCAGCTAAACCTCTGCTGGCAGCTCCCAGTGGCACCTGAGCTGAAGAACATCATACACAATCTCTCTTCTATTCCCATACACATTTCACTGCCATTGTTAAGGAATTACCCCTCTTTTTCATTTCCACATAAAATGCAGGTGACTGAATAGCTGCTGGTAAGCTTTCATTTTTTTTTTCAATCAAGCACTGAAAAACTTAGAAAATTCTCAAAGGAATCCACTAATACAAATGTTAGCTAAGCAGTTGCCATGCAACAGTCCTGCTCAAAGTTTTCTAACACATATACTACTGTTGGCTCAGGTTTTGAGGCCAGCTGGCTGACTGACTGGAATGCCATCAGTACACCCAAGAATACCTATCAACAGATTGCTTTAAAATCACCACATTTTCTTCCCACCCCTGCAATAATGGCTTAGGAGTGCTTTTTCATATTCTGATGGCACAGCCTCTAGAAATCCTTTCTGTAAGGGTTTTTTTCAAAAGGATAAACAATTTGAGTGTCAGGTGAAGACAGAATTATGTTTCCTGCAGTGGAGATTCTTGACAAAACACTAGTGCTCACATGGACAGAAATGTGGGGAGACCCAGGAGTCACTGGTTAGACACCCAAGCAACTGTGGGTCTGAGCCACGGTGTTAAGAAAGGCAGCAGCACTAAATCAGGGGCAGTGCCTGACAGCAGATGGGACTGGAAACTATCTTGCAAATTACTGTGCAGAGACAGCTTTCAGACCAAAAAAATCCTTTGGCTGTTGCTTTTTTATAGGTTTCACTATGTATTTTTAGGGGTCTTTGTTGTATCATATATTTGCTGTATTTCTCCTAAGTGATGTGTGGGGAATTTAGATGAAGGCAGACAGGTTCTGATACCACAAACACATGCTGCCCTGATCCCCAGTTCAATTCAGAGGCTGTTGTTTGCATAGTGTGACTCCTCATTAGTAGAGTGCACATACTGTTACCCCGATTAATGGGCCAAGCAGAGGCAGAGCTGCACACAGAAAGCCCCTCTGAGCCATCTTAGAAAACCCAGCTCTGGGGGTGGAAGGTTTGCTGTCCAGCACCAGGCATCAAAACCTGTCTGCCACTACTGTTTTCCTATATTGCTAAAGAAAGAAAACAAACATTACTGAATGATGATACTAGTACTGCACATAAAATAATAGTAAAAAAAAAGTCTACTGAGAGATATTTTTTAGCTTTAGGGAAAAAAGATATTTGCAGAAACTTTAAATGGCAATTAAATGTGACAACGTAGGAAAACCATTTTCCAACACTCACTGGAGGAACCCTATTGCCTCTCCCCTTGTTGTATTAAGAATCAAGGAAAATGCTGGAAAGAATTGCAGAGCAGCCTAGGCTAACCAGCACTGCTGAAATCTAAATGCAGAACAAAATGACACCAAGTCACTTTTCATTTGTCTCCCACTTCCCTCTAGCCTTTTTTTTCCATGCTGGCTTCTCCAGGGATGGAAAGGACATCTATCAGCAGCAACTCAGACCTCAGAAAAGACACAGCAGGTCCACCTGGCTCAGAGCAATCCTGAAAAATCCCTCCTGGCCATGTCCAAAGCCCAGCTCTTTCCCACTGCTACACCCAAAGGTGCACCACTGCCAGATTCCTTTATAATCACACACTAACCAGGTCTGCACAAAATAAAACGATTTCCTCAATCATCAACTTGAACAAGTCAAGGGATGCTAAAAAGTCACACTACAGCCCAAGTCCCAGCACACCATTTACTGTAGGACACCATCTCTGGGACAGCACACCATGCACTGTAGTTTCTTATCTCTCCTTGTAACAAGGAGATAAAAGACAAGGAGTTCAACATTTCAGCCGGTGAAGACTAAGACTACATTATTAATTTGTGTTCACTCACACTCAAAATGTTATTTAATTGCACAGGACATCATAGCCAAAATGTGGCATCTGACTTATCGTAAAGTATTATTCTAACCTACTTTAGTAAATACTAGAGTTCTAAATATTGGACATTCTTTTCAATTAAAACCAGAACTTGTTCTTTTTTTTTTCTTTTGCATTTTTAATAATCCTCAGGCCCTAGAGAAAATAGAATGGTACATGAGATAAATCATCTGCTATTCAGCTACCAGAAGGAAATAAAAAAGGAACTTGGATTAAAAAACAGTTGTACTGGCTGTTAAGCAGTGCCGTAGAACAGAGCTGTGGGTCTGCCAGATTAAATAAAAATAACAATAAAAAAACCAAACAAGAAAAAAAAAAAGGTAACAAAAATCCTAAAACAAAAGGAAAAAACCCACAAGAACACTGGAGGGGAGAGTAATCAGTATTGATTCTTACTGTAAAATTTCTAAGAAATGTAGAAAACTTGGTGAGTGAAAATGAATATGTCATAATAAGATTAAATATTTGAATCCAGGTGCAAGTGTGATACCTACTCCATCAGAAAACCCAACTAAAGGAATCAGCTAATGCATAGGAGATTAGGGGCAAGACATGACAAATTAATGTGACCTAAAAGAGCTAAGGAGAATAAATAGATCCAAGTCAGAGACAAAAGTATTGGAACCAAATTAGACTTAATAAATCAACAGATTGAATCAAAGGCTGATTGTGAAACGCTGCAGCGTGGAGCAAACCAGCCTGTCAGCAGTTGGTTTATATCAGAGTGAATAAAGGAAAGCAGTGAGGACAGTCTGGAAGTAAGGATGGCTCTTGCCAGTGTGGCTAAAGAGCAAACCGAGGCACCGGGCAATCCACGTGACATCTGCTGCAGAATAAAAGGAAATCAATCCATGAACCTCCTGCCCACGGGGAGCTCAAGGGGCGGCTCGGGCGGGCAGCCCGGGGGTCTGTGGGCCCGGCTGCCACCAGCCCGACTGCCA
>VZRH01001290.1:1287531-1325068 GCA_013397555.1 Urocynchramus pylzowi | reverse complement strand
CGGGCCGGGGCTGCCGCGCGGAGCGCGCTCGGTGCCGAGGGAAGCGGCGGCGGGCGGGGGGAGCCGCGAGTCGCCGTCCCCTCGCCGGCGGGCGGGAGAATGACAGCACAAATTGTGATGGAAAGATCTGGACCTCAACACGCAGGGCCGTGGAACGACTATAAAGAGACCAGGCTGTAAAGCGCCCGGGTCTGTATTAACAATGGAAAAGCGTCTCAGAGAGTGACAATTGGAAACACAAACTTCTGGCCCAGCAATTCAAAAAGCGCTGTTGAAAGAAACCACATGTTTAAAGGGACTGTGGTCTAACATTTCCAGAAAGATTTACATCTCTGGCAGAACCAAGAGACAGCACAAATTCTACATCAGAGGGAGGTACTTGCCCTCCAATAACTTGCCCCCAACCTTAGGGGTAGTGTGTGTATCCCCCTAGGGGCACTACAAATATGTAAACAAGGAAATACAAATATATAAGCCCACTGGGGAGGAGTTAATGAAAACAAACACAACATGATGCCTCACAGCTGTTTTGCTGCAAAAATATTAACTACATTAGGATGTGAACCAAAGGTCTGCCAGGGATAGCTGTGGGGGATTCTGACTTCGTGTACTTAGTGACCGTCTGCTGCAGGGACTGCTGAGGGCAGACTCAGGTTCCTCATCTGGGAATCATGACGTGATTTATAGCTGTAGGAGTTCGGTTCATCATTTGCCTGAAGTGTTTGCTTAAGTGCTTTGTTGTGCAGAGCTGCTTTTCTCAGCTGAAACCTCAAGGCTTTCTGAGGCACCTCAAGAAATGAGGGTCTGAGTCTGACAGGAGCTGGAATAGGATGTCAGCACAGCTCCCTCACAGCCCTTCAGAGCTGCCAGCCTAAAACATTTCAGCAATATTGCACCATTACATAATTTTAAGTGCTCCCCTCATGCTTTTTGAGATATGGCTAAGAAATAAAACAGGACAAATGAGCAAGGTTTCCACACCGACAAAAGCACTGGGTTTCTTTTTCTGAGCTGAAGAAATAGTTATGGTGACTGCTGTGTTCATTTTATTGGTTTCTTTCCATTACTCTTAACTCCTGGCAGCAGCTTAGAGAATCCCTCCCTGTCCTGGATGGTTTCTTCTTTCAAACATTTGGAGGCAGTTGTTCCATTCACCCTTTCATCATTGCTTAGCTCATTTAATCTTTCCTCATAAGTCAGTCCCTCCTGTTACTTAATTGTGGTGCTGCTTTTCCCTGAACTCCCTCTCAGTTGCTCGTTTATTTTACAGTGACATGGTGGCCAGTAATCCTGCCATTGTTAACGTTTCCTGTTGTGGACTTTCGGGTTATTTTTGTTCAGAGTTACTGCAGTACTTGGAGGACTGAGCTAAGCTTCCCCTGTGAAGAATAATTACAGGCAAGGTCACTGATGCTGCAGTAGAAAACATGGTCCAGGGATAAATATAGCTGCTGAGTTTGGGGATGGAGGCTTAGTGCAGTTCTGGTGGAAGAAGGCCCAAAAATACACATTTGATAGTAAACACACAACTGGGTCTCCAAATACCTTTGATCTAGTGGAAAAATTCTGCTGCCTGAAGAAAACTGTAATTTATTTGCAAATTCCTGCATTATTTTAAGACCATCTAGGCCAGTGAAATCTGAAGTAACTTTGGAGTATTTCTTTTACTAAAATGTTAGGCAACAGTAACTGGATTCAACCATCTGCATGACTGCAAGTTTTTGACATGCTTTGATTTCACTGTTGCCTCTTTTTCATTGACTCCAGAAGAATGCAGGACAGATCACATAAGAAATGTCATTACTCCAGATTTAGTACATTTGCCTTTTACTGTCAATTGGCTTATTCTGTCATTCATAACTTACAGATTCTCCAAATGTCACTGCTGCTACCGAGTGCTACCTTGCTGTACTTACACTGCCGCAGAACCGGGGCAGGGTTTGATTTGCACCCGAGTTAAAACTATCACAGACCAGCCTCCAATGGCAGTTGAACACAGGGACAGATTGCACTGCCACTGCTTACACTGCAGTTATCCTCTGTTCATGGAGCCATGGGCTGATTCTCACATGTGATCCAGGTTCAGGATACCTAATCTTGAAGTCCTTTCTCAGCACCAACTGCCAGAATACAGTCCCCATCTTCTACTGATTTCTGCTCAGAGTTCTGGGGTTTTTTCTCTCCTCTCCAATCCTTTCATGATTTGAGGTTGCACCCTGAGAAAAACACAAAGCCATACCATACACTGAAGTCTGGGGTCTCAAGAGCCACACTGAAGCTGGGTCTGTGGGAATAGTGCTGCACAGAGCTTGACAGACCATTTACCCTCAGCTTCAGGAGGGATCAGGGTAAGAACACCAGGGTTTGAGTGCCACAGCTCTGTCTGTACTTGGAAGCACACCCACAATGAAAATGCTTTTCATCAGTCATCTCTCCAACAACTGTTGAAAACAGCATAATCTGCTAACACAGAAAAGCTAAATTGCTTTCAGATGAAGCACTGAAAAAGCGCTTCTGTGATTTGATTCAGCTCAGATCCAAAATGCATGATTTGACAGCTCTAGTACTTCTTAGCTGCTTGAAGTTTCTGTCAGAATTTATCTTTTCCCTATTTTGTTTTTCTCTAGTTTCACATTTTAACCTTTCTCCCCTCAGATTAGTGTTTTTGAAATATGATTTTTAAGTGCGCCAGATGTTTAAAGAATAGTAGTGCACTAGGAATACAGACTTCTAAAATAAATTGCATAGGTGCTATGGGCTGAGTCTGGGAAGCTGAAGCAAAGCTTCAGAGCAGGATGAAGAATACAGCCATTTCTTAAACCCACAAAATTTTCTAAGTACTAAAACGTGCTTTAATCAGAAGGAAAGCACTGAAAGAATGTTTAATCTTATGAGCTCTTTTCTTGTTCCTAAGTGAAGAAGAGCCACATTCATCACTGGTATGATTACAATGAAAGCAGTGCAACTACGTCAGGGAAGAATTTGGCCCAAGTAGATGTCTCTAGACCTCTAGTGCTATTGACAGCTGTCCCCACATATTGTTGAGAAAATACAAAGCTAAAGACATACCAAATGAAATAGAACTAGCTCCCATTTTTCTTTGGCTGAACTGGAGCTCCTGGATGTGAAGGCTGCTTTACCCTGTACTACTTCTGATCATCATTAAGTTTTTTTCATTGATCTGTCTGAAAACCTCTTCCTAACTGAGGAGCTGTGCAGCTGTGCCTGGTCCAGCTCTTGCAGCTGTGAGCTACTGAGCCCTGCACTTCACAGGATACAGCATCTTATTTAATTTTAGATGTGATGCAACGAGTGGGGGTAGCTCACATGAGGCAGGAGGGATGAAGCCCAGCAGCTCAAGTTCAGAGCAAGCACTTTATAATTATCAACTGCTACTTTCAAAATAACAGAGGCATTTATTACTATCAATGCACATTTATGGGTGTGATTGAATAAACAAGCTGTAGCAAGGAAAAACACTTCTGGTGGAAGATATTAGGACAAGAATCAAGCAGCAGGCTTGGTGTCCTCAGGTGGCAGCTGAGGCTGCCCCAGTGCTGCCTCCCAGCCTTCCCCCTCTGAAGTGCTGTAGCTGGATAAGACATACACACAGACTTTCTTCTTCATGGGAACCATCTCTTCCCCTCATTCAAGCACTAACAGAGAGATGGCTTAATTCAAGTGTTTGGTTTTCTCAACAGCTTTCTGCCTCTCACCAAATTAGTCTGCTCATAACCAAACTCATGCACAGAATCTCTACTTTAGTACAAAGAAGCTCTACTTTTAGGGGAGTCTGTACTTGCCAGAGCAGTGACCTCTCCTGACCAGTATCCTGGCTCCGTGCTGTACTGGACAGAGTCACTGGTTACATGACCTGCTCCCCTGGCTGACATCCTGCAGAGATAACAGGCTGTTGGTGGTGCTCCAACTTGCATCGTGCTTTGGGCTTGAATCTTTTGCAGAGGATTCAAGTCTTTCACTGTCATTAAACCAGCTTAGAATGTCTATGCCTAGTTCCCCTCCTCTGAAATTCTACCATGGAATCACCCACCCTTTTGTCCACTGTCTTTAAACAGTTAATTATATATCTTTTACTGGTAGCAAACCTGTGTCAATAAATCACATTCTAAAAAGCACAAACAGCACATTCTTAACAAAAATATCTTTTACACATCTAAACGATAAAGTAAATGTTTGAGAAAGAAGTCTCTAAATTTTTTTCATGGTATTTTAAAACAGTCATATCAAAATAAACAAGAAGAAATGTTTGTTAATCATCTGGAATTTTTAATTTCCTATTTTGCATGGGAACCTGAGTAATCAGACATATGGTATGCTTGTTAGCTGGGAAAGGGTCAGGATTAGAATAGATTCTCAAAATTAGAAAGCACTAAAATACAGCAGCAGTCTTGGCTGCCTAAACTTAAACAATGTTTTGCGTTAATTGCTAGAACAGAACAACACTGAAAAAACACCACACGTCTAAATGATTCCCTGAAATTCCTCTTGATTAGCAGGAGAGGAAGTCTCAGGGGATGGGGATGAGCTAGTCCATAACTTACCTGAACAGGGAGTTATAGAGACATAGCTGATAAGGAACAAAATGTGTTGGTGGTTTCTAGCTCAGTAGCTGTAAGAGTTGTGAGATTCCAAAGACAGTAGAGGCTGTTCAGATCAAACTAAAGTATTTTTGGATTTATAGTGCTAAGCATCACTGAGCCAGTCAGCAGCGCAAGCATGTCCTGCTGTCAGTGTTCCTGCTGGGTGTGAAAGCGCAGTCCACGGGCCACGCTGCGCTGTTGGGGCAGGTACAGGGGAATGAGGCACGTCAGCCTCCTTGGGACTGGAGTCCTTTCAGTCAGGAGGGCAATCGATGGCAGCAGACAGCTCCCAGCACTCCCTGCCTCGTGGGACGAGGCCCTCGCAGAGATGAACGGGTTCGTGCCTCGCCGCTTGTCCGTGACACAGATCCAGACCAACCCCGCTGCCGGCAGCGGCAGTCGGTGTGGATCCTCACCGTGCTTCCTGCACTTTCGTCAGCCACTGAACCTGGAACGCCTCTGACCCCACTGCAATCACGTCTGCTGTGTTCAGACTTGCCTCCATTTCAGTGCTCACAGGTAAGAGGGTTTTCTTCCGCTGTTGTTTTTCACTCATGTATTTGCTCCTTGCAGTTCACTAGGAATCAATTTGAATCCAACTATTGGAAAAACTTCCCACTAAAAAAAGCTTTGGGATAGTTTACAATTTCAGCTCTGGAATTTTTCTCTACTTCCTTCTACTTCAGTGGGGGAACAGCCAAAAAGACCATGTATTTCATCGCAGTGTTTGGGAACATTGTTTGGAATCAGCTTCTGTAATGAGGGGGCATAAATAATAGCAATCTGTGGCCTGCACTAATTGTCAGTCCAATGTCATGCTTATTCAGGCCTCACACACACAGCATGCACCTGATATTTTTACTCTCATCTTTCCTCAATTGTGAGCGGTTTGGTCTCTCCTGGAATGACACCAAATTCAGCCGAGTCAGTGACTTCACATTTAGAAGTCTCTACCATTATTTCTAGAAATGCTTTTGTATCCTCCATGTTCTGGCTGTAAGCCATTCACACAAGTAAAATATGATGGCTTGTGGGCTCCAGTCTTCCCTTGTCACAGCTGGAGGTGTTTCTGGTGAATGTGATTTGCAGACTTGTACAAGCAGTCCAGGCTGCATTGCCAAAACTTTCTATCAATATGAACAACTGTCAGACTATTCAGAATTAAGGCTGCATGTATTTCCATATACATGTATAAAACAAGCCCTCATGCAGCTGAGATAAGAGGGTTGTTTACTATAGCACAAATACAAGGGGATGAAACATCCATGCAAGCTGTTTTGGTCTAGCTGTTGGTTGAAATGGATGTGGTACATTGACTTTTTTCAGCAAGAGGCTGATTATATACCTACACTTGAGACATTTAAGACTCAATGCTTCAAACAACTTCCCCTATAGACTGGTCCATAATAATTTGAGAGACACAATTGTGCATTTTTCTTTGCCTGCCTTCATCTACTGTATTGTGGTTTTAGAGCTCTGTATATGACAAACCTTCCAGGAATCTCAAACACAAATTGAAGTTCCACTGAATCACTTAAAGCAGCTGAAAAACACCATCAGAGAGGCCACACAACTGCGTGGAATGTGATGAATTTCCAGGAATAGGATTGTTTCCTGGAGATTACTGTGTAAAATACAAGCATAAAGAAGGAACAAAGGTAATGCTGACAGTGTCTACACCACCAGGCTATTTTAGTTTGTGAAAAGAAGAATGAAGAAAATAGACATGCTGTAAGACCTTTGCTAGGCTAACAGGAAGCCTAGATGTCAAGAGCAGACTCTGAAACAAAGCAGTACAAAACTATCTCAGCATAAAATATAACTTCTCTGTGATTTTATCTTACAAACCAGATCCACTTTTAGCTTGAATGGAGTCCTAATAGAAAGCTTAGGAGCTTTATGTCCATGCTTCCATCCAGCAATAATAAAAGAATGACTAGGTAAAAGGCAATAATTACATAGAAAGAGGTGCAGTTCGGAGGAGAAAGGGGCACAATTGATTTGAGGCACACAAGCAACAGGAAATCTGACCATTCATTTTCATTAAGAAATCAGTTCTGCTGACTAGGACCTACTCTGAAGCAGAGGTTATGCAGAGAACTTTCAGAAGAAAGTATCACATAGCATGTGCAAAAATTTGGCCTCTGTATATATAACAAAAGCAATCCTTCCAGGAAAGCTTTTCGCTCTTTTTCTTCAGAGAGACTCTGCTCCAACATATTGGAGAAAGCCTGATTTAAAAATAAGTGGACTCTTACAAGCAGAAAATCTGGTATGGTTTCAACCCTGGAAGTGTTTGCTTCTCAGCTTTATCAAGCAGATCTCAGGTCCTGACACTGGTTATTAGTGAATAAAGTCTGCAGCTTCTACTTAGACATCAAGTGTCAAACTCAGGTGACATTGGGGTTACTGTTCAGTGTTTGTGTTCCTACTGTTTCAGGTGGTACTTAAATATACAAAGATGCTTGGATGGAATACAAAAGCAAGGTATAGCACTTCATGAAACAGGTTTTCAAATGCTCTCATATTTCTGTTACTTATTTACTTTTTGGTGCAGCAAAGAGGAGATGCAGGAATAAAAATAAAACTCTTATGTGCATCCAAGGATGAGCAACTAGCCACAGGCAGCTTACCAAAATTTAAAGAACAAGGATATGATACTGGAGATACTTTTCATATTCACATATTGCAAAGAACAGCCTGTATCCATGCAGCTAAACTCCCTCATTGCCATCAACAGAACTACACCCAAAGTGCCAGCAGGACACAGCCGGTGGCCTGTGTGCCCCAGAGTGTGGCAGGGAAGGGTGCAGCCCAGCCCAGAGCTGTGCCACGGATGGACCACAACATGCAGGATGAATGGGGAGCGTGCGAGTGCCTGGGCCCACGCCCAGTGCTGCTTGAGCTTCCCCTTGCATTTCTGCACAGCTGCAGGAATATCTGCAGGGAGGGAAGGAGGGAGGAGAGGACAGCAGAGCCACCTCCCTCAGCAGAACCATCAGCTTGTGCCAGCTCATGCTATTCATGGAACTTCAGCTCAGCCCTGACAACAGCACTGTATGCCAGATAGATAGAACTCCTCCAGGCTTGCACTGGGAAAACATGCAGCAGTGCCAGCCTCCCAAAAGTGATACACCAGCTTTGAACAGAGAACAGGAGGGGGATTTTTTTGCCCTGCATCTGTATTTTGCCATTACCTCCACAGCATCTCAGTGGTGTGGCCTTTAGTCCATCCATCACAGTACAATTCCCCCACACAAGGCACCACTGTGCAGAGGTACTGAGCCAGTCCTGAGGAGCTGGGAGAGCTGCCTGGCACAGCCCACAGGCCTTTGCTTATAGCCCAGAAACAGTCAAGTTGCATTAGCTGAAAAGGAAGACAGCAATGCAGGCAGCCAGAATGGAGAACAGTCTGCATTCCCTCTTCTGGCATGTTTGTTAACAACAACTGAGGAGAGAACTCCTACAGGATTAAAAAAAAAAAAAAAAAAAAAAAAAAAAAAAAAAAAAAAAAAAAAGTTGTCAATTATTGTTTAAGTTCCTTTTTCTTCCAGTCTAACAAATAAAACCACACTACTGGCTCAGATCCTATGAATTTGACAAGAACATTAAGTCATTATGAAAAAAACAGAAAGACAGGAAATGATGAGCAACTTTCCAGCAGAAGCAACAGCAACAATGAGAAGCCTGATTAGTTAAAGCCTTGATAATTACACCCAGGATCACCCAGGCAATCTTCTTTTTGTGCCTTTGGATAATGTCCATCTTCCTTTTCTCTCCTCCCATCTGTTTATGTTAGACTTTGCTGATAAAGTTAAAAGCTCAAAGGAGATTTAGTACGTATAGATGCACACTTGAAACTCTGAGCCATCCTCTCACTAAAAATATTGCTTTCTTCACCTCTTTCAAAGTTCATTAAATGTGGAATGGATGAATTGACCCAGAGGTTACTGCATTTGTAGTAAATACAGTTTCTGCAGATTTCTTAGGAGGAAGACTATTTACATCATGTTCCCAGAGGTAATTAGCTAAAGCATAAACATTAATGAGGCAATCTCTGTCTTTCCTCTAGTAAACATTGAATATGATAGTTGACTTCAAACAAATATACCAAAAGCAGTCTCAGTTATACAGGAATTCCTTCAAGTTTCATGAGGAGAGATAAGTGGCTACCTAGGGGAGGAAGATAGTATTTACAAAGTGTTCCAGCCAAGAAAAAGCCTCAAAGATTAAGTTAAAACACCAGAAAAACCTGTAAAAGGGAGGTCACTTTTAAATAACTCAAGTGTGAGGAAATCTTCAGGGACACTGATCTGTAGACCAGGCTTCATTCCTTCAGCTGTTTATGAAATGATGCAGTATTAGACTTCTCCTCCTGGGTTTCAGTCTTCTCAGCTTCCCTCCAGTTAGGAAATAGTTTGTCAGACTTCAGACTGACTGCATACATCTCCAAGCTAAAAACAGTAAAAATCATCTTCAGGTAGGAATGTAAAGACAATACCTGTGTGTCTTGATAATCCTAGGGATCCCCAGGAGTCCTGACACCGATGAAGCTTGTGTTGTACTGACAGGAGCCCCTGGCCACATGCATTAGCTGGAAGACCTACAACTCTGACACACAGCTTTGGCTCCAGATCAGTTCTGTTGTTCTATCCTCTTGGCTTTGCCACTGTTCCCCAAGGCACTCACCAATAGCTGCCTCAGGCACAGAAAGGCAAAGGTCTTCAGTCTTATTGGTTTTTTGCTCCTGATACCTTTCAAAAGCTCACACTGAGCAATTACTAACCCTGGTCTTCCATCTTCTGTCCTCCTAACCTTGGAGAGTGGCAGGATCAGGAATATGCCTCCATGAACATTCAAAGCATTTTGGAGTATGTTTTCCTACAAGCAGGCAACCATCCTATAACGATGTGGTAGCTGGTGCTCCAGCTGGAGAAGGTGATGTTGACCTCTAGTGACTAGTCTGGGGATGCCTGGTGGCATGATCACAGTGAAACACTTCTGGGAGCAGCTAGGCAGCAATTTCACAGTAGCTGGCACATGAAAACAGTCACTCTCTTCATGGAAGTGAGCAGTTACACATCCCTTCCACGGAACAGAAACACCCAGCTGAAACAAAGACCCCCAAAAGGCTGCCTTATGGCCTCAAATATGCACACCAGAGAGATTTAACTGGAGGACAACTGTACAGTGGCTGCAAACTCAAAAGAGAAAATGCACACAGAGTGAAAAGACTAAACAAAGCAGTCCATGGTATAATCCAGGAGAAAATCAGAGGGTAAGGAGTCAGTTAAGAAAGCACCTTAGCTGGCAGTAATGTATTAAATAGATCTCTCAAAACACAGAAATGAAGCAAAAAGTGACAATTGGGATTCATTGCAAATAAGCAAAACAGCAGAGGAACACCCCAGCTAACCCACTGTCTATTTGTTTGCTGACATAACCCAATAGACACAAAATTTTTCCAGATTGTAATGAAAAATATTATTAGGCACTTAAAAATTTGCCACCAGCAAGCTATGCGTTTGACTTTTAAATCTCATTCATTCTACATAATGAAATAATTTTTTCAATTACATTTGAACATCATGTAGCTTATGTTATATTGCACATTCATACAATAAAACCAGAAGACAATACATGATGCCTTAAGGAAGTTACTCAGATTCAAAATACAAGTACAAAATACAGATTCAAAATAACAAGTGTTTTATTTTCCCACTTATTCAAAAGAAATGAAGAAAAAAACACTTTCCAGAAGAGCCACTCAATATACCTGAAGAAAATAAGATATTCAAGAAAAGATTAAACAACAAAAATGATTTGAGGACTGGGAAGGAGAGTACACTTCAACCTAGTGACACAGTCTAAACGATGTAGTGACTTTAGTGCCCCATGCAGAAATATACCAGCAAAAGGGAAAACAGGTGAGCAGAGCATGCTTCCAGGTAACTATTCTGACATGGATTAGAAGTGGGAAGAAGATTAACAGAATTTATATTCCCTCCAGAATTAAGCTGTTTCTCAATGGAAAAGGATTTCTCATTTCCCAAGATGTTTTCCATTTAATACAACTTTTGTAATAGTAACATCCATCTTAATAACCCAGCTTATTTCTCAGCTTGGACTGATTAGCATCAACACTGGGCAGTCACCCTGACAGCAAAAAGTAAACTGAGAATCCACACTCTTCATTCAAATCCATACATTAAAATAAGGAATTCCTTAGTGGTTTGCTATTTGGGTAGTGCATTTGCTTTGCACACAGTGAGAACAAACTGGTAATGCTGCCCCCACATAAGCCTTCCATTCTGGTTTCTAGTGTATTGCTCCATACTGCAGAGACTGGAACTCAAGGGTGTGTTTACAGTCAAACCTCAAGGAGCTTACCTTATAATTTGTATTTAATTCATTTAAATACTTTTTTCAAACGCTCTTAGCAAAGCAGCTGCCGGTAGCTGAAGCTGTGCCACGGCTGCCAGCCAGGCAATAGCGCCGTCAGGGGGAGACGCAAGGTACAATTCCCTGCGGCGGTGGAAAGTGCCAGAATGCCGTAGAAACACCTTATGCAAGTTCTTGGAGCATTTCAAAGCTGAAATAAATTCGCATCTTAATAGAGATTAAAAAAAACCCAAAAAAACAACAATAAAAACCACTGCAGAGCTTTTCAAACGCTCGCTTTATCTTCCTGGGCAATACCTGATCAGTTCTGAACACTTAACTAGTAGCTTAATTTTTGAATCTTTAATTATCATACACACATACCTTTTACATTTGTGTAACTGTTCGTAAAAGACTGCAGTCCTTTTGTTAGTGTTCCTCAGCATATATTCTCTCTTTCAACTGGAGATGTTCTCAGGATACATTATCATTTTGGAAGGGAAAGGCAAAGACATGATTTGACAAATACGTCGGGTCCCAGGTCAGTTGCACAGGATGAATTTTCCATGCTTCTCCAGCAATTTGATTCAGTATCAGTATATTCAGCTTATACTAAAAAGCTCCTGATTCTCTAGCATATTACTTTAGCTGAGAAAAAGTTCAGGTAAATGTTACTCCCTCCCCACTGACCTCTGGACTTAAATAACTGCCAAGGAGCCATTGACTTAACTGAATAAAGATGGCAAAAAGTACAGCTGTTAGCTAAACACTGCTAAGGATGCGAGAAGAAATGCTGGTAAGGGGAGACTCAGACCTACAACCAAAGCTTTCCCTTCCTAATAGTACTTTTCCAGTGCCCTTTGCCAGCTCAATTCTTTCAGCATATAGCAGGGACAGCCTCTAGAATGACTGAGTTTGCCTCCCAATCTTTCTTACTCCATGTTTTATAGTTGGATATGGCCACTATGTAGGTCACTACATATGGCCACTATGTAGGTCACTATGTATTTCTATCTCTGGATGATCAGAAGTGGCACAGCCACTGAAATAATCAGCCCTTACTGTGCCCTTCCCAGCTCCTTCTCTCATGCCAGCACAAGCCTGAATTCTCTTACATACCAGGTTGTAATTTTGTCATCAACTGGACCCTAAGGGAGAGACAGCAACCACAGTGATTTAGTATCTCTCTGACCTCAATACAGAAGCCAAAGGAATGTTTACCTAGACACACAGGAGATAATTTTCTCTGTCATCTAGAAACTTTAGGGGACTCCTTTGCCCTATGAAATTATTATTATGATTGAAACTCACTTAGGGGTGGGCTGTTAATGAGAAAAGGCAGTTGAAATCAAATGGCACACAGTTAAAGACAGAAACCTCTGAAAAATGCAAGAGGGATTTTGCAACTTAATGGAGCTCAAAGCCTTATTAACCATAGCAGACTTCTGCAGCACAGCTTTGTTATTTTCTGTTAAAAACCCCAAACCAATCCAAACCAGAACAAAACAGCAGCTTTTTTCAGGGAAAAAAAATTCCCAAACCTCAACTTGTACTCTGCTCCACTTTTGTTTTGAGTCTGCAGTGTCTTGGAGCAATACTCCAAGGAAGCAAATGACTGAGATCCAAACTGATTACCCCTGAAGTCTTAAAAGACAAGTTGTCATGCACTATTTGCTACTTCACTGCTGACTCAAGAACATCCAGCTTATGTGCATATTCCACTTCCCCATCTGCTCACTGCTTCAGCTTCTCTCTGACAGTTATGCATTTCCAGAACAAACATCTTTGATATATTAAGAACTAAGTGCAGGGCAGCGTAAAACATGCACCACTTTTCATCAGGATATCAGAAGCACCACTCTATCGACTATTAATCTTTATTTGTGAGCTTAACTTATTAAATGCCTCCATTTTAACATAATAAATAATGTAACTATGTATGGTAGCCTACTGCAACTTGAAATGTTATGTAGAATTTCAGTCTCCTCTGCTATGGAATATGAGGCTCTGTTTATATCATGGTGGATATGTGGAAATCTATGGCAATCAACCTGTCTTTATAACATGCTGGCATTATTAAATCCAGAAAAACAGGCAGCTATAGCTGAAAGCAAGACTCAATAAATTTAATATTTTGTACCTAAGTTTATCAGTTTTCTCTGAAGTAATGCAGGAAAGAATACGTTATCAGTTCAGACTGTTTAGTGGATTTACTTCTCAAGCCAGCAAAACCACACCCACTTGGCATAAAACCAGATTAAAATCAAATAAGATTCGTATGTACTTGCCTTTGACATCGTTGCTCGTTTCTAGCTATTTTTTATACCAGAAAATTTACCTATTTCCTTTTCATGTATACGTTATAATTTATAACCCCAGAACAGAAAGAAAACAAATCTTTGTTTTACAAGATCCTTTTACCAAGACATCTTGAAGAACGAGTTGAATAACTTGAGTTATTTGGAATGATATGAATATCTGAACTTCTGCTAGCTTTGGGTGGGAGTCAAGTACACTCACTAAGCAGTTACTCAAAAACTCAGCACCTTACAGAATCAATCCCCTGCACTGCCCCCAAGTTACTTCAGCAGTTTCCTTTAATGAGACAGACTGCTTTGAAGGAAAAACTAGCAGCAGCTCTCATCAGCCAGATTCAGCAGTGAAAAGGACTTGCTCTACAGCAGCTGGACTAGCTCCTGCTCTAGCTCTTCTCCCCCTTCAGTTTTCCACCCCCCACTATGCTACACTCTGTTGCTTTGACACGGCCACTTTGTCCACTTCATAAAAAGCAATGCCAGCTCCGGGTCACCTTAACACACACTGAAATACAATTCAGCAACTGCTGCTGGAGAACCAGAATCACCCCTAAGTAGCAGAACATTTTATATAGAGCACAGAAACTGCTATCACTGCTCCATAATAGAGCACTAATCTAGATAAAACTCAAGCAACCTGAGGAAAACAGAGTGTTAGGGATTAATGAGCCCATATATTCACCAGTAATCATGGGTTACACAATATGGAAGTGTGATTATTCTCCCTTCTGTTCCCAAATTTTCAGGCAGCCATTGCAGCCACAGCAACGGAGCATATTTGTTATCTGATAACAGTTCAAGACATGCTATTTACAAACTCTTGAAGAGTTTTTTTAAATCTATCCTTACACTTTCCACTTCTTAAGATTTTACTTTAGATAAACATATTTTGTATATTTGTGTGTCCTAAGCCTGTTTAATACCAGATCATCATTCAATGTCTATGTATGTGCACATACGTAGCTATATATATGTATTATAATCCATGTGAAGAAGTCATGCCCATTCGGTTGTAATGCTGTACTATAATTAAAAAAAAAAACCAAACAAAACCAAAGAGGCAGCCAAGGATAATTACTCTGCAAGCAAATACAAAGTTGCACCCTAAGCAGTTATCACAAGGGGAGGTACTGATCTTTGTCCTGTTCTACTGCTTTTGGTACATGCCAGACTGTACCAGACTAATTCAGCTTGTTAAACCAGCAGAAAACTAGTACATTAAAGTGTTTTGCCAGGCCTTTGCACAGAATCAGCTCAGAATCATAAGGTCCAGCAAAAGCAAAAACAATGCTTAGACCAGAGGGCCAAAGCACAGAGGGCAGACTCGTGAACACCTTTAACTATAATGAACAGCTTCACTAAAAAACCCCACCCAACTGTCTTATCATAATTTTATGCATTTTTGCTACTGAGCAAGGCCAATTTTAAATGATCAATCAATTTACTATTTACTTGCAGGTTAGCTATGTTTGCAATGAACAGTAATGAGCTGCATTCCTTCTTCCCCTTGCCATCCATATACTGGAAGCCTGAACCCTGACTTGAGAAATTTTCAGGTTGCATTGCCACACTCACTGGCTTTTTTCCCCTCCACACTTTTCAAATACTTGCTTTACCTCATGTTTTGACAAGAGTATTGGTTCTGCAATAGGCAGATGTGCAAGTATGAGGTCAGGGAAAAGAAAAGAAATAACTTTTATTCAGGGTGTTATAAATAACAGTAAACAGTACCAGTAAAATAGAAATAGCATTTTTATAAGAGGAAGAAAGCAATAGCAAGTAATAAATGTACCTGTTCAACAGCAGGCCCACAAGCACTACAGACATACCTCCCTATGTTAAGCACCATGCTGCCAGAACTGCCTACGAGCAAGCTCTGCTTCCCAGGGAACACTGCCCAAGAGCCTGCTGGGCTAAGCAGTAATAACCATCTCTCCAATCTCTCCCATTACTTGGGGGAATTATTCTTCTCCCCTCTCTCTTGAAGGACTCATTTTCATCCTCTCTTCTCCACGCCTCCAAGTATTAAATGCATATGACTTGCATATCCATACAACCCAACAGTCTTTTAGCTGGCTCCTATGAAGCAGACAGCACATTTGTACAAAATAACAACAGATTATTGGTTATTAGAAGTCAAACAAAAAGGGAATGGATATTCACATAAATGGAGCAAGATAAAGAAGCAACAAGACAAAGCTGTAATGGTCCTTCAGTAATCACACTGGACTGAGATAATGCCTGAGCCCTTTCAGATGCCAGGCCAGCCCGAGTGTGTTGCTACTGCCCCCTGCATCACCTACACATCCTAGCACTGGAGCACTGGGAGAAACTCTTCATGCAATGCCAGGATGGAGACTTCCCCAGACACAGGAATTCCTGAAACATTGCTATATCCTGTAAGCATAAAGGACCACAGTATCACTGCTTACTACTTCCTAACAACTACCATTCCTCTTGCCACAGCCAATGTGACATCCACATTCTCTGGGCATGATTCTTTCCCCAGGAGTTTTATCCTGGGAAGCTGAAAAGAAGCAAGAGGCCCCAGAGAAAAAATGAAAACAATTCTTATCTCATTTGCTTCTCCTGTGTTTGTACACAAGTGGAATGTATAATGAAAAATTGTTTACCTGAAGGTGATTGCCTGATTGGATTCTGGTGTGAGTTGTTTTGACTCATTAACCAATTAGTGCAAATCTGTGTCGGGACTCTGGAAAGAGTCGCAAGTTTTTCATTAGTATCTTTTAGCATTTCAATAAGTATCTTTTCTGTATTCTTTGGTTTAGTATAGTATTCTTTAATATTATTTTTCAAATAATAAATTAGCCTTCTGAAAACATGGAGTCAGACTCATCATTCCTCCCTAACCTGAGGGCACCCGCGAATACAACAAGCCTACATTACTTGCTATCATGCTGGAGCTGCACTGCAGTCTCAGCAACCCCTCTGGGAAATGCACTACTGTGCTTGCACATTTGAGGGATTTGCTCACCCAACAAGGCCAAATAAAGTGTGAGAGCCTGATTAATTCCTGATCTCCAGAAATAGTCAGAGTTCTGCAAAATCCTTCCTAGAAACAATCCACAGGATGATGTGAACCGCCTCCTGCTTTCAGAACTTGTAGCCATATTATTTGCTCCCACGTTGTTTTCAATAATCCTGGCATTTATTGGGGTAGAAAGGGAAGAGAGAAAGAGTCACTTATTGGAAATGGTTACAGAACGAACTTCAGATTACATTCTTGAAGATGAAAAATCCACATAACCAAGGAAGTATGTTAATACGATGAAGATCTACCGACTAAAATAAATTGTAACTATTAGGTGACAATAAGTTGCCATGAAAACAAAATACACAAATCTGTAGGCGCATGAAAAAACAGTTTTTAAAAATCATCATCTGCTTTATTTTACTAACACTACCTCCTCGAAACAGGTAAGCTGCATCATTTTTTATTAGTTATTTAATTTCATGTCCAAGAAAAAACAGCCACAGTTCCATAAAATTTACCAGGAAGGTTCTCATTTTGAAAAATAAAAATACTTTACTTTTATTTGAATATGTAACACTACTTGCAAGCCGGAGCTTTTTCCCTTATGTTAAGAACATGGAGTCAAACCCAGGCCTGCAGAAAAAGCCATCATGTATCATCTTGCATTTCAGGAGAAATGAGATGTTTGAGCTAACATCACATGCAATACTTGAAATACATTCATGATTTACCATGAGCAGCATCATTTATGGCAGTTTAGCCACATGACAGCTGTATGCCAAGCTGGGAGAGAATCACTGCCCACCTGCTTTTCCTAGTACAATTCCAGTCTGCATTTGATACTTACCCAGCTCACAAAAATTAAAGTGGAAAACTTGGAAAACGTTCTGTAGCAATTAAGAAGGAAGCTTTGTTCTAAATCAACACAAGAACTTTTCTCCTAATCCAGAATATGAAAACTCTTCTGACATAGACCATAGTGCTCATTTCCCACCGTTGTTCATTATCTTCACACTATCCTGTAGAAGATAGACCTGCTGCCACATAGATACAGACAGCTGGAAGCAAACTTCTGAGCTTTGCATTAAATGCAACATCTCTGATGAAAAATAAAGAACAGTTCATAGAATTGTAATGCAAACAAAAATTTAATCTTTAAACAAAATGTTCATGATACGGAAGGTCACAATACAAAGTTCTTAAACACAATATAACACAAACAAGTTGAAAAGCCTTTTTTGATTGGAAACGATTAATTATACAAAGACTAGATGCCAACAACATTATTGTACAAAGTTTGACAGTGGATTCATAGATCGATTCCCTGAAAATTCCCTTGTTTTGAAGAAGTAGTGAATATTAAGGTAATGGCTGAAGCGAATTCAAGGAATTCAGAGTTACGTTTGTTTCCATCCTCAATTCTAAGCACTTGGATTAGGTTTCATGGTACAAAAGGGATAGTAAAGGCACACTGTGGTTTGAAAACAAGGCTAGGTATCATAGCCTTGACACCTTCCAGCTTTTGTCTGGGTGTTTTTTAAACACCCAAACATGCAGGTAAAATAATCCAACCCTCCTGAGGGGTGCAGAGTGAGAAAATTAAATTCTGCAAAAAATGTAATCCATTTAGCCTATAAAACAATATTACTATTAATTATGCATTTGAGTCTCAAATCCTCTACCATTTTAGAAATTAAGTACCTTTCCTCCAAGTTATTTCTGTTAATTCACTCCTGACAGAACTAGTCTAAAATGCACATTTAAGATAACTTTTCACCTTCATTAGTTTGGTTGATTATTCAAAAGGACTGATGCATTCCTAAAAAGTTGAAGTTATAGGCCAAGTCAATTACTTGCTGATTTAACTTTTTCAACACAGCTTCCTAATTTAGAAAAAAGCTTTAAAGAAAATGCTCATTTAATCTGATAAAAATTATTAGACTGTAAGTCTTAAGTGTCAAATTCTGGCATAAAGTGTTCTTTAATGTTAAGTTATGAAGTCCAGACAGGCCTATTGCAATTATTAACACAAGTCTTGCCACAGGGGTGTAAGTCAATGCATTGTGGTTTAATCACATGTACCACAACTGGCTCTGTTGATGTACCATGTCAATTCCTATGGGACTGTTATACAACTCAAGATTAGTTAACAGAGTTTGGAGGAGTTACATATGGACATTATGAAACACTGTTCAAGCAGCTCTGGTCTGCACATAAACACAACTAACCAGTTTAAACGAAACATTTCTAGAACTACATAGAAAGCAATTAGTTTTACCACACTTTGGTTCCCTGAGAAGAAAAGTGCTCCAACTACAAAGGTCTTTGGAATGCCATCAGTACAGTGGATAAACATGCACCTCTTGCACTGCTCCTGCAAAGACATCTACTTTCATGTTGATCAGACTTGTTTGGGCATTTTCATTCAAAATAATATTACACTCCACAAAACTGGCAGTGGAATGGGAGCAAGAGATGACTAAAAGTAGTCTAGTACTAAAACTAGTTTTATCTGTGATGATTTGTTATTACAAACTGGAAAGCAGTTTGTTAGCACACTTCTTGAACACAAAGTCATTAAGGGCAGTTTACTTCATCTGCTTCACCCATAACTGAGATTTGTTGTTGCAAACTGTATTATGTTAAAGTTTTAAAATGTGTTTTTGGAAAGAATGCTAACCTCTTCTTTCCCCAGGGGCATAACTTATGTTTCTGGTGAACATGATAAACATAATGAGAATTAAGACTTCAAATACAATAAAACAGCGCACAGCAGAAGAATGAAGTCAGGAAACATTTTATTTCCATCCAGTTTTGCAAGTATTAAGGATGGCATAAGAGTTTATCCCACCACTATGATTTATGAAATTATTACATCCCTAGAAGAGGCAAAGCTTATACTGCTCCCTGTCTTTTCCTCCCAAATGCTTATAAGTTGTGTGATTATTTAGTTTGTTTTATCTGTGTCTTTCTGTCCCTATCTAATACAAACCTCAAACATCCTTCATCCTCTCCCCAATAACTGGGTGTGGGGAA
This sequence comes from Urocynchramus pylzowi, assembly GCA_013397555.1. Lineage (NCBI taxonomy): Eukaryota > Metazoa > Chordata > Aves > Passeriformes > Fringillidae > Urocynchramus > Urocynchramus pylzowi. The sequence continues at coordinate 1,305,740 of VZRH01001290.1, read as the reverse complement.
GCTGCACTGAGGCAGTCAGTAATGAGAAGTCATAAAAATATTAATCATCAACATACACTACACTAACACCTGGGATGCTCACAATATACAGAAGACAACTTTCAACTATACTGTGTTCTGTTTGCCATCATTGTTTCTGAAGATCAGTAATGTAAGATTGCTTCTCTAGGACATGTGCACAACAGTTACTTCAGATTCTTCTGATTCCTCCCAATTTCTAGGCAACAATTAATTTTGTATTTACTATTTTTAAGACAAAATGCTGAAACCAGTTCTAGGTATTTATTAGCAAGATTCAAGTGGCATCTTCCACAATTATAGAATTAATGCTTAGTACTTGTCAAAAGCTTTTAAAAATTAAGTTATGTTGAAAAATTACTTTCCGTATACCCCATGCAATTAAACTGCTCAAATAGTTTAAACTCTTAATTTAATACATCCTAAGTTAGAGAAGAGTTCATATTTAGAAACTAATTCCAGACAGTTCTTAGACTTCATATGGCAGGAATAAAACTATTTTAAATCATCACTATCAACAGAAAAAATTCTCATAGGAAAAAAGTATATACAGTCTCACTATAGCCAGGCAATCATCTCTTTTTCAATACTACCATAAACATTTAACTGAATTATTTCAGTTAATCAGTAGAACCTAACCAACAACTCATGTTCCAAAATTCAAACACGTTTACCTGTAAAAGGCTGCATCTTTTGTTTGAATCTGAAAATTTTTCTTTTCCGATACAATCAACTCCGTTCAATGCATTTAAGACTGATTTGTAAATTGCTCTCCTTCACTCCTCTCTACCTTTACAGGTCTTTAGAGAGACATTAAGCAAGACTTGTAGAATGCAAAGATGCAGTTTCATTTTAAACTTAGGACTTATCTGAGCATGCCTGCAAACGCTCTCTTACACGAGGTGGAAGTGTTTTTAACAACCTTTCTTCTACAATTAGATTATTTCGCTTTAAGAGCTGACATTCTTCCAGTTCAGCGGGAAGTGATTCAAGATAGTTTCCAACGAGCTCTAACTGAACAAGATTCAGCAGCTGACCCACAAAAGGGGACAAATTCATCAGACTGTTATTTCCCAGAAGAAGAAATTGCAGCTTTTTGCACTGAAATAATCCATCAGGCAGCATTTCAATCTAGAAAAAGAAAAGAGAAGAACAAAAATAAAGTACATTAGAAGGTGTTAGCCTATGTGCAGCTGCATGTTTTGACATTTCCCCTTTTTATTTTAGGGTAAAAAACCCTCTTAGTTTATGAAAGGAAAAGGAAGACTGTAATTCCTCTATCATTATGTGATCAAGTGCTTGAGAGCACTACAATGGTTTTATTATCCCTGTTTTCTTACAAAGCTGCTTAGCTCCTGGCACAAGCCAAGCCTGGAAGGGGGAGCACACAGAACTGCACGCAGACGTGTGCAGGTGGCAGGGGAGAGGAAGAGCCTACTTTTCTTAAGAATCCCTTAATGAAGAACAAGCACAGACTGTGGAGAGACATTAGCAGCTCTTGTGTTGTGAAACCTGTACAAGCAGTTATCTGTGCAGTACAGTCATCCTGGCCCACTCTACTGACACCTAACATCCAAAACCAGCCTCACCAATAAAAACAATTATAAACCTCAAAAGAAGTCACAAGCCTGTGCTCCACACTAACAAGCCAGACAGTTTAGCACTGATTGTGAGGTTACCAACCATAATTATTTCCCTCTTCCCAGTCATACACCTGAGCTGCTCATCAACCAGCTGTTCATTCACTTCAGCTTTCAGTTTGACATTTTAAGGTAAACATTAAACACTGTTCACTTCCAAGAAATACTACATAGGATTGACAACTGCAGGGAAAGGGAAGATCTGTTTCTGCAGCCATACTAACCTATACCATCTCTGGATCAAAGCCCTTAAGCAGCTACAAATCAGGATAGTACTTATTCAGTATTATGTGAGCTTTGCTGATACCAAAGCTTTAGTAATTAAACAAGCACCACCCCTTTTTTCTGGATTTACTTTAATCGTGAACACCACAAAAGCTAGAGGCTGTTCCAGAAGAACTAGCAGCTTAAGTCTATTTTTGGTTTTGAGTAGTAATTCAAAATTCTACTTACGTGGTTTTTTGTCAAAGCCAAGTACTGCAGGTTGGTCAGATAACCGATTTCTTCAGGGATGGAGGTTAGCTTATTATAGCTAAGATCCAAATAGTGTAACTTTCTACAAAGAAATAGCTGCAATGGAACATTCTTAATATTATTATAATTTAGATACAACTGTTCCAGGTTTGATAATGCACCGATCTGCACTGGGACATACGAAATACTGTTGTGCCACAATTTTAAGCAAGAAAGATTCTTAAGATGTTGGAAACTAATTATTTCTTCCACTGTTCTGAGATTATTTTCTTTTAAGTCAATTTCATGCAAATTATTTAGGGTAAAAATGGAATGGGGAATGCGCTCTAAATCACAGCAGATTAATTCCAAGGTTCTCAGGTTTACCAGCTTCTTCAGATTATTTAGCACTATCAGTTTATTTCCCTCATTGTTGATAGACAAGTGTTGTAAAGAAGGCAGAAGATCTGTAATCACTTGAGGTATACGGGAAAGGTTGTTTTTTAAGTGAATTGATCTCAGATTTTTTAGCCCCTGAAAGCCATCATTGTATATGGAGTTGTGATGATCTAGCATGAAATATCCTGTTAAGCACAATTCTTGTAGGTTTTTTAGATGAAAGACCCAAAATGGAATTCTTCCCATCTCACTAGACTTCAAACGCAAGGTTTTCAGATTTTCTTCTAAAAAGTTGACTGCTGGATAATCCATCGTTAGTGATGAATGATAAACATTGAGTTCTTTGAGATTGACGAGCTGGGTCACAGCTGAAGGAAGTTTGGCTTCAGGAATAAGTTCCAGGCTTAGAACTTCTATTTCTGTCAGTTCAAAGACACTGTCTGGAAGACCATTTAACATGAAAAGGTGAAGTTCAGTCTTGTCTTGGGAGTTTCTTACTAGTTTATTTTTCAGTTTTTCCACTGACCACTCATTGTTAAGATTTATCTGTTTGAGTTCATTTTCACTCAAATCAGACAGGAATATTGAGAATCGTTGGGAATAAAGAGGATCATACTGATCTGCCAAGTGAAGAATAAATGCAAAGTCATTCTTCACATCAGGTATATCAGTGTAATTACTTTTCTCTCTCAACTTCTCAAAAGAGTATTGCTTAAGTGAACTTCTTAACATCCACCACAAACTGTAAGTACAAGTTAATCCATAGAAGATCACTAAAACAACGTAAAATGAAGCCAAAACTTTAAAAATTTCTGCTAGCGAATAAACACACTGGTACCTTTTGTAGCCTGTAAAGGCTTGAACGTTAACTACACAATCAATTTCAAGTGTAATAAATGATAAATAGTAGGGGACATAAATTACTATTATGACAACTACAAAGACTTTCACTATAATTTGTTTCATATACACTGTGTATACGACATCCTTCTCTTCGGCATGTACTCTGAATTTCTTCACTTTTTCAAATATAGCTTTAGCTTGTTCCCCTTCTTTTTTGTCAAGAACACTGGAATTTTCTCTTCCACTTGTTTCCAAGCCATGCTGTGAATATGGCAGGGACTGTCTGCTGGCCCCTATGTCTCCTGAACACTGAGGTGATGAAATCACTGTTTTTGACTTGGCTATCGGCAACTTCCTCGCAGACTGCTCAGCAACTGTTTCTGAGAGGGCCCGCGTTGTCCAGGGAGAGTCGAAACACTTCTGAAGAACAGCTACAAAGTGCTCGAGCCTGGAACTTGTACTAGGATAGTAAAGCCAGAAATTACTGCAAGCTGCAAAAATAAAGGTATGCAAAAGCACTAGGTATGGGAAAAATTTGGCAAACCAGTGAAGCTGTCGCTCATAACATACTGCATCGATGTAGGAATACTGCTGCCGATGGAGATAATTCTGGATTTTAAGCGGGATGATTATTGGTGCTGTCGAGCTAGCTGACATGTTAAGGTTGGCTTTAACTAAATCCCAAGGCACAGCACAATGATTGTCAAATTCTAGCTTGCAAGGAAGACAACACAATACTCTGGTTTGAGTAAGCTGGAGAGCCCCAGCGAGCACAGCAACTAGCAGCATTATCATGGTGAGGTAATACCAGAAGACATCCCACCATGGTTTTAGTATGTGGTAGGACGACTGGGCATCTGCTAAGCATTTGAGTTCTGTTAGCGTGATCATGACTTTCACCTGTGAGAGGACAGCAGCTGGTAGAAAAAAAAAGAAAAGACAAGACATTCTTAGAGAATTGTTAAAAACAGTTTATCTCACTGTGAATTACTTGAAGTCTATTATTGTTTTCACAGTTCTTAATATGTGTAACATGTGGCCTGGACTCCAGAGCATAGCAAAAGGATCCAAGAACTTCTGGGACCTGACCCCAGCCATCATCTCATGGATTTATTTTAAGGAAAGGTACTTGGGAGTGCAAAAACTTAAAGAGTGAAACTAGCATGAGAGAAGGTATATTAAAACCAAACATTTGGGTACTGCTGCAGTAGAAGCAACAAACAGGTATAAGTCAAAGAAGTGGCTGATGTATTATTAGCAGTCCTTCACTACCATCATAAACTTGCATATTTCTTAGTTATGAAGAATTCCAAAATCAGAGTGGTACATTCACATGATGGCTCTTGTAATTTAGAACTTTCTACCAGATTAAATAATTCTGCCCAATTAAAAATACACAAATTCCCAAAAAGCCCTTGAGTATTACATATTCTTATACATAATTCCATATCTTCTCCCATCAAGAGAATGAAGCGTATCGGCAGAATTAAAGTTAAGGTTGCACAATGTATATATTGTTTTTTATGTATATATATGTATATAAATGACACTATTAACTCCCAGAAGCATAGGTTTTATTCATACTTACTTTACTAATTAAAGAGAATAAAAAACACAGCACTGCTCAGTCAGGAGGTCTACACCTTTTAAAGTTCCTTGGACATGCCATCTTTACATTTGTCTTCATTCTGGATGGAGAAAACATTGAATATACTTATTTAATGGCTTAACGTAAATAAAGAGCAAACATATCAGCTTTCATTACAACTGCTGCCTCATTATGCCTCCATTAAGCTCTGCATTGCTACAGCTACATGAAGTGGAACAGGATGTATGTATGTGATCATGCAGCATGTCAAGTCAAAGTTTTGTGGTCACATCAACACAAAAATCCTCAAAAACCCAGGGAGAGTGCCTACAGCTAAGCCCTAATTTAACAAGGAAGTAAATTTTTTCCCCCAAATAACTATGAATTTGTTACTTGGGAAACTGACCCCCACCTAGCTACATGCTCCTTTCAGGCAGTTGTAGAGACTGATAGCTCCCACTGAACCTCCTTTTCTCCTGGATGAGCTCCCCCAGCTGCTCCTCACAGAACTGGTGCTCCAGAGCCTTCCCCAGCTCCACTGTCCATCTCTGGGCTTACTCCAGCCCCACGGTGTCTTTCTTGTAGTCAGGGGCCCAGAACTGGACACAGCACTCGAGGTGGGACCTCACCAGTGCTGAGCACAGGCAAGTGCCCTGGTCCCCCTGGCTACACTGGTTTTGATACAGACCAGGATGCCGCTGGCCTTCTTGGCCACCTGGGCACACGTTGGCTCTTGTTTGTAATACATTGGTACTGTACATTTCAATTTTAAACAGAAATGACAAACTGTTATAAAAAGTCAAACAATAGCTGGCCCTGACTCTTACTCCACATTCAAGTGGAAAGAATGACCAAAAATAAATTAACCCTTCTTGCAATGACAAAGCTATTTATAATAGAATACAAAAACTTACCAGGCCCACCCAAGGGAAAGCAACTGAAGGAGGACTGGATGGTTACAATACACTCCTGTAAGGAAAATAAATTGTCATAAGATTGTGAAATATTTGGACTCCAAAAACTGTGAGTATTAGAACAGCAGCTCATTACTGCTTCCACAACAGCATTTCAAAGAGCCAACATCTATGAGTAAAAGACTTAAAGAGCTACAAGATGCCACCCCCTTCAAATTATCTACTTGTTCACTATCTGAAAGTTGCTTTTCCTAAAGTAGAGATAAAGTAATGGCTTCTCTCATTGTCCCCTTTCTAAGCACTAAAAGCCATTTAAGCCCAACAGTTTTTGCATTTACATAAAGTTACAAGTTCTGCAGCTGAGATGCTCTACACAGCTGAAAAATAGCAATTTCTTTAATCACTTCAACTTCCTAAAGCACATCTCAAATGCCTTTAAAATGAGTTCTTTTGACATAATTCTTGTGGTTTGAATATAAATGTGTCGGTATAAAAGCACAAAGTGATACTAAACCCATTCAAACTAAGGCTTTCATTCTGCAAAGAATACCTGGATCACATCTTGACTCAAGCCAAACATGCTTGATTTGAATGTAAACAGAAGAAAATCAAAAACATTTTTTCCCTTCCAGCCTAAAATTTAAACCAGTCAATTCTTCTTGCTTGAAGTTTGTTATAAAAATGAAAGACTTGGGACGTCTGTTAAAGCTGTAAAAAACACACTAAAATTAATATATTGAATGATGAAACAAAGTAAGATCAAAAGGTAAAAATAGCAAATTTTTAATAAAGAAGAACACTTGAAAAGTCAAAATTATCACTAAATTGGCTGAGAGTTTAACATAGTGTGAAAAGTCTAATAAGCATGAGCATGGGAGCAACTCTGTTCCTGACAAAAGGGTAAACCTCATCAGGGACTTGGGGAAAATACTAATGTTTTAAGACGATTCATATAACTAAATGCTTACTTACTTAATGGAGTGTTCCTGGGGAATAAGGCATACTCACCCAGTACAAAGGACAAAATTCAGTGTACAAATTGTTAATAAAACAGTTAATGCTCTTTGATAAAGCATTTTCCCTAAAATTTACACAAAGGAGAACAGAAAATGAAACTTAACCCAATTCTTTGAAAATCATATTGGTATACTTGAGAGTATGCATCACTCAATACACCTTTTTTTTTTAGCATTTTGTCATTGGTTGATAAAAGTGTTTTGTTTTTGTACAGACCAAGAACACAATCTGAGGCTGACCCACGTAACTTTGTGAGGTCTGTTTCTGTAAAGTGCTTTGTCACCTTGCAATGGAAAGATGTTAGTCCCCATTTCAGAAAAAAGACTACATTCTTGCTGTGGTTTTACAACACTTTCTAGCAGAAAGCAAATATCACAATATGAAGTATTTAAATACTTGAAAGCTGGTCTGGTGAATGGCTACTTTTTGAAGTCTTCCAGTGAAGAATGTGTATCTATTACAAGTCTATGTTTATGAAATAAAGCTTCCCATTGGAGGAGTATGCAGTATATACAATTGTACCATAAATGTGAATTATTGATGATAATTTTGCTGAAGACATTTTTCTTTCAAATCCTATCTGTATGCCAAGAGTGACTAATCAAATGGGTTAATGCTGAACTGTAATGGATTTGATAAACCTCATCTACAGCAGCTTTCAACCCATATCAAAGCCATAAAAGCTTTTCAAAGTGGCCTAACTCAATTGGCAATCTTTCTTACAAGAAGAGAGAATGAAGCTTGGCCCCAGGTAAAATGATGACTTCAGGAGTTACTCCAGACCAATACAGAGACACAGGCCAGAAAAATAAAGTAATAAAGATTACTAATATCAAGATAATTTTTAGTTACTTCAAGACTTATTAAATCAGAACAACAGAAGCATATCCAGAATGTGAATAGCAGGCTCTCATTTTGAAAAATATTATCTATAAGCGTCAGACACCTACCAGCACCCCCAGCTGCCAAAAGGGTACTTAGCATTGCATTACTCTGTCTTTTGGTCATTGCTCACAGAATTTTAGGCACATTTAGTCAGGGATGTCTTTGCAGCAAGGCAATTACCTTGCTTGTCCTCCCTAAAGGCTATTCAACTGGTGTTTCTGACATAGTAATTTAATCAAAATAGATTTATACAACTAAAGCTTTATACAACTATTTAACAGGTGCTCTCCTGGACCCTCTGTCTTGCTTTTTTTTCCCTCCCCCTTAAAGAAACACACCCACCAAGTTTTCAGGCAGTCTCCTTAGACTCTTGCAGCTGCTTCTCAGCCTAGATAAGGAGATGCTGACATACTAAGTAATGTATCTGTTTTATCAATTTTCCATCAAAAATCATTCCTGAACTACAATACCAACTTAGCTTCTAGCTAGTTTAAATAGATCACTTTTTCTTCTCAAGTTTTGGATATCAAAATTAAGTTTGATAATGAACTAAACACATCATCAGTTTTGCTTCATAGGCAGTTTTGAGACTCCCCTATGAGACTCCCAGCACCTGCTTATGGTTTCATATGCACAGCCTGAGCCTTGCAAATACACCCTCATGAAAATTCCCAAAGGAACAAAAATAAACCAACTTTACCCATACACATACTCATCACCCAAACCAGATCTTTCCTGGCAAAACCTTCTCCTTTTATTGGCATGTTAGTGCTTCCCTTCTCAAGCATTCTGTAAACACCAAACAGCAGGTACTGCAAGAGTTCTGGAGCAGGTGGCTCCATAAAGAATGATTCTGCCATACTTACTCTTAGCAGAAGCATTTACATGACTCCCTCTCCCTTTTTTAAGCTGTGATTCTTTCAGAATCTGTACTTTGGTCACCTGTGTGCATACACAGATCCAGTTGTAGGACCTTTTTGATAGGGATTGTGGTCTTGAATCTGTTTTCCATTGAATGCTGAACAACACAAACAAGATTAGAGAATGCTTCTTTCCAGCTCCTTCTGAAGAAGATCACAGGTGACAACTAAACATGTATAAGTGATTATCCTTTTGTATTTAAAACAAATCCAAAGACATTCCCACACTCTACAATAAACAACATGCTCCTCAAGCACTGGATCTTCAACACTACAATAACATTATTCCAAGTTTGACATATCAATCTCTCAAATAATCAATGACCTAAAGTCCTTCCAAATACTTAGAAATTACAACTACAGACACTCTCAACCATGTGCACCTGGACTGGTTAGAGACCCTTGCCTTTCTTAAACACTCCTGCTCTCAAGAGAGCTGAACATAAGGTGTAGAACAGTAACAGCAAAGTTTTACACTGCTTAAAAATCAGTCTTTGCTCTCTGGGGAAGGCTTCCATGAATCTATATAGCCAAGTAATTTCTGGGGAAAAGAATTGTAAACATAGTTTAAAATTTGGTGAGTTAGGCTATACTAACATTTTTACTTTACAAGATTTACCCTTCTCTGCTACAGCTTCAGAGTTAACTGCACAGCCCATAATTTGATAAAAAAATCTTAAAATCAAGCAACTACTACCTCACCCTACCACTACCACATCTTCATGAAGCTGAGAAAAATAAAAGTAGAACACGGCACGTATATCTCAGCTTCCTGAACTACCTAAAAGGTTGAACATTCCCAGGTTCTACACGAAAGGCCTTAGGTGGAAAAAAAAAAACCAACTTAAAGGCAGTTTCACTCTTCTTTCTCTCTCTGGTACACTTAATACAAGAAAAATACTTTATATAGTTCAAAGTCTTTATAAAGTTGCAGTCTAATCTAAATTGAAAATATGCTTTACCCTAATTTGATTTGCTTTACAAGCACAAGGCTTATTCTTGAAATCTGACTGTGCAGGATTAGATATGTTGTATTATGCATTTCCTTCCTATGCCTGCAGCCTCCAAAAAAAGACCACAATCTTCCTTGAGCCATATAGCTTCTCATTAAATATCACTGATATCCAAGTATTGAGCCTTTTCTCTATTCAAGGAAGGCCAGTCAAAAGAAATTTTGGTTGTAAGATCTGTCTCTGTTCAAACACTCACTAGGGAGAGGGACCACATTCAAACATTCCAGTTGCCTAAAATGCCATACCTGTGGCCACGACAGATAATGGACCACATCAGTTAGCTCTGCCCAAGTGCATGAAGTTACTTGAGCTTAACTCTCACTAGCAGATGGGAGGGTAAAAACAAGTCCACTATTTTAAAGATTAAACTCTGTAATGAAGTTGCATTATAAGATTTGCATTTAAAAGTTACATTGTACTTTTTATTTCATTCTAGTCTAGCCCATAGAGCAATTTCAAACACAAATTCACATTCAGATATCAACATTTTGACTAGTAAAAGCACTTTGTCCAGCCATCTCCTTTAATGAAGGATTGTGTTCTATCTGAAATAGGTCACAACCTATGCTCCTAGAAAGTGAGAAAAAGATTGCGTTTTTTCAGTTTTAAACCCAAGTTTAAAACCAGAGATAGGTGAGACAATCAGTTTACACAAAAACCCTACGAAATAAAATGTAGAAAAATTGACAAGTAGGTACAAACCTAAGTTTCTCAAAAACTATGTTACAGAGTTAAATAGATAAGACTTCTAATGGTAAAAAAATATAGTAAAATGAAAGGTAGACCAGCTTTGTTTTCATGTAATTGCATCAACATTACTGATCTCTTTGAGAGCAAGCTGTCAATATGTCCAGAGCCTATAACTCCATTTGTAGCCATGGTGCTTTCTGAGATCCCTAATGAACCAAACAGAATCCAGACTCTGAATCAAATCTGAGCTTTTCTAGTAAGCAATGTCTTTTACAGCTTTATTGTCTCAGTACTATTTTCAAACTCAGAGATGCATTTTTAAAATATACAAGTTAAAGTTATAACTTAAAACTTGATACATATCAGCCTCTAAAATACTGACTACAATAAATATCAGTGCAAGCATCTGTTCAGAAGAGAGTGCTTTATATTGATCATACAATAAACGCTTATCTAGTTTCATCCCAATACTTAATTAATAACTTATATAATTTGTGTTCATTGGAAACTCTATCACTCTTGTTTGCTTCATTAATTTTCATTTCTCCAAGAAGCTGTATATTTCACATATTCAGCTTTGAAAAGGAAATTATTGGAGGAATGTGCCAGCAATGATGTAGCTCTCCGAGCAGCAAAGGCTGTCCTTCACTAATACCCAAGAAAATACTTGCAGCAACAAGGGGCACCATTCCCATACAAACCTAATCTGGATGTCTTAAGAGTTTTATTGTCTCAATTAAATAAAGGCAACAAAACCAGAATCAGAACTGCAAGACTAAGGAATGGTGACTTAAGAAAGGAGACTAAAGGAAGGGGCTTTCTAGCATAAGAGAAAGAAGAATGAGAATGTAGTGGGGATGGATAGAAGGGGAGAGAATTGTATTGGAAATGCACCTGCCTTCTTAGGACAGAAGCACACAGTCCATCAGTGCTCAGCTAATGCTAATTTAAACCACAGGAGACAACTCTCTCCAGAGATGACTGCAGGCATGGCATGCTGTCAAGCATTCCAGCCCAAATGTGTCAAGGAAGATACCAGGGAATTGGCACAGATCACACTCTCAAGTGATATCTAGAAGAACAGGCCTCCTTTGTCATTCCTCCATCTCCCAACTAGGTTTTAAAGTCAGTAGCTCAGCTCTAAAGATACTACAGTTTTTACTTCCAAGTTCCAAAGAAATCTTGGAGCAAGTTTGGAACATTAAATATGAAAAGTCTCCTTGGTTCTTCACCTGCTCTTTCCTAAATAAGCATGATGACACCAAAAGCAACCTCATCAGTCCCAGCCTAGGTCTTTGCACCTTTGGTAGCTCTTCCAGAAACTGTCTTACACAACAGTGCATCAAGTTCTTCATGCCAGTCCTAACACAGCTAACACAGAGTCAGACACCTTCCAACTGCATGAAATAAGCAAGCTTGAAAAATCTTACAATTTTTTATTCTTGTAACCATGTTTTTGGGTCTTTCTCATGCTGGGAAATATGAGTACATAACCATAAAACAATGGTATCAGCAGTATCCCTCCAGCATTCTGAATGAGCATCAATGGTATCTATTTTATTTTGCATACCAAGATAACTATTACAATAGAAAATTAATTTTTATCCCTTCAGTTTCCATAAGTCAGAGAGATACGATGTCATGTGCTGCCATGGTCAGGACATCAGAAAGCAAAGCAGAGAGAACACTAGAGAATATTCACAACTTAAATACTATTAGATTTTTCTACAAGCAGATTCTTTATTTATAGTATAGCTTATTATCTTCAGTCTTCAAGAGCAGTAACAGTACAAAGGACCCAGGAGCATAAAACAGTTAGAATTATATAACAAGAGACCCTCTTTCCTTGGGAAAAGGCAAGGAATTGCTCATAAACCCTCTTTCCATTTTCAGTATTCTTCTCAAAAAAAACCATAAATGGCCAAAGACATTTGAAACAGACAAGACAACTTCAGTAACCTTACTGGAAACCAGTCTGAAATAAGAGAATATTCTCAGAAGGAAGAATTTGGGAATATGTTCACAAACCTGAACCAGCTCTGAACTAATTTCTCAAGCACCATCAAGGGTGCTGCTGTCACACCAGAATAAAGTACACTGACTACAAATCCTACTTAGGAAGTCAGGTGAGCATTTGGGTCAATTTTGTCATCCACAAGATATCATGTTGCTATAACTAGGCTATCAACACCATTTGTTACATGGCAATGTAATACCATATGTACTCAGGCATTAACTAAAGCAGGTTCGTATTCTGATTTGATTCTTCTAAATAAAGGAATAAGGAATTCAGCTACACTGCATTTAGACAATGATGGAAGGTGCCAACATTTTCCATACCACTTCTGCAGAGAGCAGAATACTGAAATCCAGTGGTTATAGTTATTCAAAACCTCCATTCTACATCAATTTCCTAGCTCAAACATTGCTTTCCAATACAATACCCATACCTAACCTAGTCAATCATTAACTTCTGACAGCTGAATCGCTTCATGCAAGTAATTTTGTTTCTTTCCAACTCAAACTTCGCAAGTGTAAAATTATGGTAACATTTCTGCTACTGTAAAAATTATTTAAATGAGGAATATTATATGCTAATAATTTCTTACTAGGTATTTAGCTGTTTTGGATTGTACTAAGTTTCTGTTTGGTTCTGAGAGCTGGAAATACGTGCTATTCCTTTTCCTAATAGTGGTCAAACAGTTATCACCTTTGTCTGATCTCTGAAATATTAATTTGTATCTGCAGTCCTCATTCTACCTAAAATAATTCTGATGCTGATGTTTCTAAAATGTGAATGGTTATCAAGTACAATAACTAAAAATTTCAACATTTGGCCGAAAAAATGATACCAAAGTTTTTTCATCATTTATAGACTGCTAAGACCAAGCAGCATTCTCTCAGGGTAGCAGATCTTGAGAATGGAAACAGCAACTGAGGTGACAAAAATATATATACCAAATGTATTCTGTCTCTGCAAGATAATTATTATCATGTAAAAATATAGCCACAGGATTCAAGAATGGTCAAAAAATAGTCTTTTAGTTTTAAGTTTTCCTGATGCTGCGTAAGATTCATAGAGAGCCTTCTAGAAGGGAATATTATTATTTCCACAGATGAGAACTTAATTGCATCTAGGAAAATATAATTATCAGGGCAGCAATACAGAAACACATTTCGCTCTATTAGTTCTGACATCAGAAAGCTGACTTAGATTTTCAGTAGTGGCTCATATCTCCTTTTAGAAGCAGCAGGTTTTCATCTTGTTTAACAGGAAAGACAGTTACTAGGGAATGCCAGCCTGACAAGCTGAAACACTCAATTACAGATGTTTGGTCTAAACAGCTAAAATAGAATAATGAGAACAGATAAACTATTTCCAAGTGATATCTGATGCAAACTCAGACACTCTTTTTGTATGCCTGCTCTCCTGAAACTCATCTTTTATTTTTATTATTATTATTATTTTTAAAGAATATCCCCACCCCAAAGTAAGAAAAAGAAAAACTTGAGACTGGAGTCAAATACAAGCCTGCTTGAAATGGAAATTGTTTACCAATCCTCCAGCACTGTGCAATCTGGCTGCACAACCCCCTCAGCCTCTTAAGTATCTTCCTATTCGTATCACTCTGCATTATGTATTTACTAATTGGACAAAGCAACCAGCTACATCTTCTCTTCTTTTAATAAAATGAATGGACTGAACGACAAATTTCACATTGCACAGCCTGTGTGGTAGTGTATGTACAAATGGCACGCCTAAACATAACTACAGTTCAGAGCTGCACATATGCATGGCATCAGGAGAGCTGAAAGCCATGTTGTACCTATCAGAAACATCTCTAGAACAATGCTAAGTTTCAGAACCACAAACAAGTGATCAGACTTGAATTCTACAGTAAATCCACAGTAATCCTGCTTTGTTTCCTGAACAAACACAAAGTTAGTTCATGACCTCTGTTCAGGCGTTGTACTTCCATCAAACCCAAGTGTGCTGCGCAAGTCTCCAACTGCACAAAATTTCCTTTTTTGAGCAGGCTGTCTGAAGAGACCCAACAGCTGGTAAGGTTTTTCAGATAGCAGTATTAATCAGAAACACACTTTGGTAGGAAGCCAAGTTTAAGAACTACAAAAACAAGAGTCAAGGTTTTATCATCACCTGAATCAATTAAGAACTTTGAAGTAAAAAACCTCTAGCCCCATATTTGTACGAAACTAAATAATAATTTGAAGTAAAGCAGACACTGCTTTTAACTCCTCTTGGGTAAAGCACTTGAGTATTGACATATCCCATCTCACTTCAATTAAGCAATAATTTTCCCAACTTTGTAGTCAGTGTCACTGCTAAGTTAGTATTTAAACAATGTTAATGTTTAATAAAAAGTGTTTACTTGGAAAAGGCACTGGAAAAGCAACAATCAGTTTCACACTTGCATTGGCATAGGTTGTAAATTAAAGTTTATCTTGTGAATAATTTAAACACAGGCTAGAAACAAACAGGTTTTAGTTAAAAATTTTCAACTTTCCTCCCTTCTTCAAATATTTTGGATTACACAACAAATGCATACCAAGATTTTGCTTTCATTCAGATGGAAAAATTAGTTCAAAGATTAATACTTCAGCATTAAAATCACAATGTGCTATTATTAAATTTCAGCTCAGTAGATCCTCATATTTGGATGCAGATTATTTTTTTAGCTACCAGAAAGTAGCTAAATAAATATTTCACAACTTCTACTAGTCACAGAATACTAGTATTTTCCCCAGAAAACTAAGGCAATAATGTCTGGGAAATCAGGGGTTACATTCTCTGGAGTTTGAAATAAGAGCTCTAAAAATCAATGTCACTTTAATTAAGCCTGAGCAAACTACATGACCACAGTTTTGTAGCCGTTGTGTCACAAAACTGAAACTTTGCTAACTAAAATCACAGTTCAAACTACTATCTCACAAAGAAACAAAATGTTTGTAACAATGTCTAAATTCTACTCACAATTAGTAGCAACCAGATTGTGTTACTACCATATTCTTATTGGTATCACTGGACCCAGCATTTTAATACCTTTAGCTTCTCAGTCAACTAAATTCTCGATTTCAGAATAAGAAGTTGCATTCCAGTTTACAGCATCCAAACATACTTGGAGGCTGAGCCCTTACAATGGAAATGCAGTCACATAATTTATTTTAGTGTGTGCAAATATATTATTTTGAAACAGAGCAACACCAATGAGAATTAAATTGAAAAGGTCCATTACAAGTTCTCCACAATTCCCTTCTGATTGTTGAAAGACCCTAGAATCCTCGTGGGTGTACATCAGTAAAGAGTATGTCAGCACTGTCCCTTGAACTGTATTTGTAACAGCTTTACTGAGAGCTGCATCATCTGCCTTCCTTCCAAGGTACTACACCACTACAAAGCACAGCCTTTTCATATTGGTAAGTTTAAATCAAATAGCTGGGAAACTATTCACGACTATTATGACCCTTCAGTTCAATAGTAAATTACAATTTGATTTCAACAAGCTAAAAATTAAATCCAGAACTCATTGGTAGCAGACTAACAACTCTTGGGGAAAATAACCCCCAAACCCAAGCATAAGTACAATAAACTGAAGCCCACTCACCAAGCCTGGTAAAACTCTGACTGGAATTATAGAACCTATACCACTTAAACATTAAAGAGAGCATACATAAACTTTAGAATATTAATTCCACTTTACATTTCTCAACCTTCTATGTGGTGATCCATAATATCTGAACCAAATAGCTTCATGACTACAGCACAGACTGCTAACTTATCTTAAAAAAAAGAACTGCAAAAGCAACTGGCAGAATAACACTATTTACAAGACAACAACTGAACAGCTGTTATAAGGATGCCTAAGGATAAATACAGCCCACAGGTTAGTGCTTAGAATACAGAGAGCAGCATGAAACATTTAGATAGGCAGCATAGAGATCCATAAAAACCACACACCTTATCCCCTCAGTCACATGAAACATCCATTTCTAATCCTGGCTGAGTAAAGCCTAATGGCTGTAGCAGTAGGTACTGGAAGCTGAAGTGGTGTTATTAGTGCCACAGTCTCTTTTGCTACCTGTAGCGCATCAGGCAGAGCAGGCACAGCAGCAGCTAAAGCAAGACAAGATTTCACCCTCCATCCCCCTTCAGAAACCCCTTAGAAAAATACTTCTTTGTATTATTGACATACTGCTCTACAAGGTTTGTTTTACAATGCTGAAATACTAATGGATGTTTCTTTAGCACTGTTGGTCCCTCTCTAAAAATTATTCAACATGATTGTATTAACTTCAAACAAAGCTGTATTGGTAACTTGAAATAAACAAAAGGCAATTTTCTCCCCATAAAAATCATGTTTTCCCAAAAGAGGAAACAAATACAAGCCAGACCAGCAACTCCCTTCTTTCAAAAGTGTAAGGGAACAAGCAAGTTAATATTGCACAATTTCCAAAAGTGACATGAATCCTACTGAAGTTATAAGTCAATTGCATTATGTGAATGTAAAATTCAGCAGAATGTAATAATATATGCTAGTGTAACACTCTCTGATAAACATTTGTTATCTGGCTACAACAGAATGCTTTAAATACTCAAGAAAACTCTAAAAATCCCCCCTGTATCATATATTAAGTACTGGTTCTCTGCCATAATCATTCTCATTTCCACTCTCTTTTCATTTCACGTCCTTTGCGCTGCTCAGGGCCACAGATACTGAAGGAAAGTTACCTCTTCTATTCCCCACGCTGTCATCTCAGCTACATGGATTCTGAAGAAAATATGTACAATATAGATGGAAGGTACTTAACAAATTCTACAAGTACTGTAAGATTTCACTACTTAAACCTCATGGGCTTTCCGCCACTGCTCTCTTTAAGTTAAACAAGACAGGCCAGTAAGGCCTAATCTGTTGCCCTTCCTGCTAGGAAGGTACTCAAGAAAAGAACACCTGAAACCATTGATGCCTTACCTTATTCTTTCAGCAAAATAAGGAAGCTGAGAGTCAGCAGAAGATATAGCATAAATACTTGATACCATAATAAACCACATCACTTCTAGCTTGTTCGGGGACGACCTCACAGGTATACTTTTAAATGACCACAACAGCGGCCAATTCAAACACAGTTTACTTTATCAGCATAATTAAATACATTCTTAATATAAAATTAAGCTTTAGGGAAGTCTGCTTTAATCACTCCTACATAACTGGTCAACTGCAGCATTCACTACGGCCAAATTCTGACCCAAAGCCAGGAAACTGCTGCCCCAGTTTCCCTGAGAAGACTTTGAGGGCACAAAGTCAGCCTGACGCCACTTGCACAACTCAGGCAGGGCGCAAAGAGAGGCTGCCACGCAAGGGGCTGCTACAGGATCCCTGACTAGCTGGGACGAGAAACGCATTGGCCAGGCAGGAGAAAGGAAGACAACGACAAACAGGACGGTTCTTCTCGACATGCAGAGCTGTCAGGCCTCAACACTGAGTTAACTCTTTTCTCCCTTCCGGGGAGGCTGGGACTTGGCTCCCGCCTGCCCCTTGCTCGAGGGCAGGTGCCGCCTGCGCTCCCGGGGCCGAAGGGTGGCAGCTGCCGCCCAGCCGGGCGAGCCCGGGGCGGAGGAGAGCGGCCCCGGGCGACCTGTAGCGCCCGGGTCACCCGAGGACACGCGCAGATATCGGTTACGCAAACCACAGAGCGGTTTTCGCCGAGCTCCGCCCGCGGGCCCCGGGGCGGCCACAGACCCGCTCGGCGCCCCGCGCCCGCTCCCTCTCTGCCTCGGCCGGCCCGCGGGGCCACGGCAGGTGAGCGGCCCG
>VZRH01001290.1:1274116-1287088 GCA_013397555.1 Urocynchramus pylzowi | reverse complement strand
AGCAATACCCCCGCTGCGTGCCGGCGTTTAAATAACCCCAGCCGTTGGAAGAGGTGGAGGAAGTGAGAAAGCCATTGTCGCCGGCCGTTAGCAAATAAAAATAGAGACGGTGACACTCGTGAAATGCAATTTAATCCCACCGGAGGCTTCGGCTGGGACGGGGTGCGGATCCCGGAGCGGCCCCAACCCCCGCCGGGGGCGGCGGAAGGAGCGGGGCTGGGGATGCCGGGGATGCTGGGGAGCGGTACCGCGCGGGTGCACTCGGGATGAGCTCCCGCCCCAGCCGGGCACCGCCGCTCCCAATGTCCTGCTGCACCGGGGGGCTCCTTCCGGGGCCAGGGACACCCAGCGCCGCCACCCTTTCTGACAGGAACAGCTGAAAGTCTGAGCGGCCAGACTCTTCCAGCTCGGCCTGTGGCCAGGCTCTTAGATCCCCTGAAAACCTGATACCGATATTATAAAGTTCACAAATAAACACAACGTTTTTAAAAAGTCATAATTCATTTGACTTTACTACTGCACCTCCTCCAGTGGGCGATGCAGCTCCCTTCTCCAGATGTCTGAAGAGGACAGTTCTGCTGGGCAAAGGCATGAAAGCCTGAAGGAAAATTTTGATTCTTACCTAGATTTCTACAAAAACTGGGACAAATGGGCTCTGCCTCCCTCCTCTTAGTCGTGCAAACAGCTCACTCTCTTCAAGTAATTGTCCTGACATATTTTCATTATTAGTAACGCAATTGCAAGGACCTAGTCTAAACTCTATTTACAGTATAATTACACTCCTTACACTGGCTCTGCTAGGGTAATGTTTATTCTCTGTCCAGTCATCAATTTCGCGGGAAAAGGGACTGGTTTTTTTTGTTGTTGTTTCACGGAGGAAAAGCAATATTCCTCCATAAAACACAAAAATCCTTTTCTCTGCAGCTGTACAAAACCGCCTTCATTTTAAATAGCAAAGATGCTAAATTTTACAAAAGCTAACAATTTTTAAATTGTATTCAGTTTTCAAATATGTATTCAGTACACATTTAGCTAGTAGTGTTAGTTTCAATTTAAAAGAGACATTAAAATATATCATACTTTTGAGGAAGCACAAGCATTGCACTGGAGCCAAAAGTGAAACTAATTAAAACAAAAGGGAACCTCACTTTTTAATCCAAACTTGTAGAAATACCAATTAAGTGGTGTGTTGAAAAAAAAAATAAATAAAGACCGTTTGTTTTTCTATTTTGCAGTCCCGATGGTAGCCTAGCTGGGAATGTATTTGTTTTAGGCTGATAGTTTCTACTTAGGGTATGTATGCTGATAGTAATCTAACCTCAGAGAAACAGCTCCTGCCACCACAAAGATGTCAACATCGTGACATTGTCTGCAATTACCGCTCCAAGAGTGGTTGGTGAGGTTTGGTAAACAGCAGAGAGCAGGCCAGCCTCTTCCCAGGAGACCAATTCCCTTTTGTCTCATGACCTGCCGCCTCCTGAGCTGGCTGTATCATCGAGACAAATTTTCTCTCTATTAGGGTTTCCCTGAGGAATTTTTTAATCCGTTTTACAGGGACTATTTCCCCCATCCATGAGCAAAATAAATAAAAGTACATCTTGTTTTATAATCTTGCTTTCTACTAACACAAGAATGAAAAGTCTTTCTCTGGGATCTGCCATATTTTCTTTTCGTCAGCAATATACTCGTAAGACAAATTCATGTTTGACTAAATTGTAAAACCAATAACTATTTGTACTAAGAATCAAAGTACTGAATTAAGTCAGAACACGGAAGTTAATGTTCATAAGGTTCATAATTGCTTGAGCAGAAGATTGCAGCACAATTATCTAGGTTTAGTTCTTTACTCTGATACTGAGTAGCTCATAGGGAAGCACAATCAGTCACACGACACCAATCTCTGAGCAAAGGAAAGGAAATATTTTGTTAACATCTTACTCAAAACCTGCACTGTTTTAGCAGTGCCGCTACTCACTGTATACCTTGCTGATCAAGCTCATCTTTAAGGTTAGCTTAGTGGCAATTATTTTAGGATTAATTTCTTCCCCTCTTTTTCAAACAACATTATCTGGAAAATGTTCTTCAAGCTCCAACACCCATTCTATTTGTTTGTGACAGCCATCTATAAGATACTGAAAAACAACAGCTTGACAATGCTGTGAAAGTTGAGCTTCCTTTCACACATCCTGCCATCCCCTAATCTCTTTTAACTTGCTATTTAGATGTCACAAACACAACTTTGAATATATATATATATAATAATGATTTCAATTGTTATGCTCAGTGTGACTATTGGGTATCCAGAGCATCTGCTTCAACCCTTTCACTTGTACAATTTTGGGAAATCCCATGTAGTAAGAAAGGGAAAGCTATATAGGAAAGTGCTGTATGTTTAAAAGGGCAATACAGTCAAAATTTCACTTTAAAATATTTTCTATTGAAAATTCTTTTTAATTCTACAGAGATGATATTTCTCTTGTCTTTTAACCCTCCAGCAGTGCTTGGAGTTGCAGGAGCAGCAGCATCTTGATCAGGGATCATGCTGGCAGCAGTATCTGAAGCTGAGCCTGTTCTGTAAATAAAGCACCCTATGACAACTTGCCTTGTGATCACCAACTGTGTTTCTGCCTATCTGATTCTCAGGATCCTGTCTTTCAATATGAAAGGCAACAGCTGCATATTTAGGTGAAGCATGAAGACTCGGACCACAACTCTTTAACTCCTAAAACTCCATACTACCATTTATTCTCCTTAAGACAACCAAAAACATGTAAGCTTCATAGTTATTGATATAATTTCATTTAATTCCCTGGCACATCCTGATTATTATCTCACTTGCTCTTTCTGGCATTTGCTAAAGCTTCTTTGTCTTCTACTGACAATTTATAAATCACATGTTCCATACTCTCCAGATCATTGACTCCTGGTGCAATGATGTGGCTCGCAGTGACCAACAAAGGCTCTCCTGCAGGGCCGGGTATTTTAGAGCAACACTTCCCTCTGCCGGACCCGTGGGCAGTCACAGCTCTGCCTGCCCGGAGGGACCTGCACGCCTTCCTCTGCCTCTCGCTCCGACAAGACCTCTGCTCCTCCCAGGCTGCGCAAAACTAGCAAAGCTCAAAATAATTCATCAGATGAATACAATAATCATAAAAAATTATCGCGTATCAACTGGACAGAAATATCAATATACTTTCTTCTCAAGACAGGAGAAGAAAGCCATATCTCAAAGCCATGTATAATGGGAAGACTGGGAGTCCCAGGGTCTGACATTTCATATTCCCTCCAAAACCCTGACAGCTTTATGCCAGATTAAATTAGAACAATATTTAAACATACCTTTTACCAAAATCATCAGGCATTTCTTTCTTTATAGTGTGTAAATATATAGGGCCCTGCAGAAAAAAAAAAAATTAAAAAAGGACAGTTAAGAAGAATTGCCTGCACCTCTTGTGCCTCTATGAAAACTAAGGTGGTGCTACAGTGAATCTTAATTGAGTGCCACACTTCCTACCTGGCCATCTGTTCCAAACTGCTTGCAATAACCGGAGTATGACATTTTACAAGGGGGTTGATGGAAGCTACTATATTCAGACACAGCTGTCTTGCCTTCAAGTCATTCAGTGGCTGGAATATTGTCCTCAGCTGGGGGTGAGTGTTAGAAGGAAGGGGAGAGAGAACTGCAGAGATACACGAATAAGACTGTGCTCAGTTCTCACCCTTCACAAGGACAGGAACTGGTCCCAGTGCAGTACTACACATGCTCCTAACTCCTTTGTAAGAACAGCACTGAAAAACATAATTAAGCATTTTACTGAACAAAGATTCTGTTCACATACTCTGCTGAATGAAGGCTTTTAGTGGATTTCAAAACATAGGAAGAAGATGAATAAGCTGAAGATAGAAGAAGGGAATAGAACATACAGATATAATTCTAAAACAAAATTCCCCATTAGTGAAATTTACTTTGAAAAGGCAGACAGAGAGACAGAGACTTTTTCTGTTCCACAGAAGAAATGTAAAAAGATTGGATCAAGGTGGTACTCAGTGTTGAAAGGCAGAACAGGTAAGAGTGCTGAAAGCCATACTGAGGTTAATTGGAATAAGCCACCATTATAAAACAGGAAATAGCTAGGTGGTTCTTGATCTGTGTTCAAAACAAAGCCTGTGCCAAGCACACAGAAGATCTAGTTAGAAAATATCATATGAGAAATATTTTACATGGAAAAAAGTGTTTTCAAAGAGTTTGGAGAAGAAATATAGGGCTTGACTAAAGAATGAATGTCAGGATTCAGGACTAAAGAATGAATATCAGAATTCCTTAATCCTGAATGTCAGGATTAAGGAGGCATTCTGAGTAAGCACAAAAGGGAAAGGAAATAAAAAAGCAGACTCAACCACATGAGGTGGCAAAAGCAATGCTTTTCTAAGCAGGTTCTTTTCCAGTCATTGCCTTGTTTTTTCATGCTGAAGAATGGGATTCTGTGTCATGTCAATGGTATTGAATTCTTGCCTCCAGGTGATCCTTGCATCTTGTTGATTATTTGTAAAGTCTCTGTCTGAGACTTTCCAAGGAACTTCTAAGGTGGACTCTAAGTAGACAGCATAAGATGAGTATTTGTCTTCCAAGACCTTTCAACACAAAATAAATGTTTGTTGGCTCTAGTAGCCCTACAGACATTATCAGCTCACATTTGACACTTAACACTGCATTACTAATAATCGCTGTGTGTCTGCTAGAATGCTAGCAACAAATAATAATAATAATAAAAATAAATAGTGCTTTGGTATTAAAATACCATTCACTGCTATTGCTCAAAAAATTCTTTGACTCCACTGTACAATTCTAGTATTGCAAGTACAAGCCATAAAAAATGCAATTAAGGATCTAGCACTTGAAACACTACATCATATAACTTTCTGCAGAAATACACTTCAGTGTATTCTTATGCAGATCCTGGTTTCTCTCAACTATCCTAGGCCTCTTTCACTTATGCTATCTTATTTTTTTACATTTCATTCACCTTGCACAGGGGTGAGAAATTTACACCTACTAAATATTCCATAAATGCCTGCTTCTGTTTGCTCCACAAACAGAAGTAGGGAAACTCTTGCAAACTCTTGAATTTCTTGAATTCAGCACTTGTCTGGGGACAACTTTATGCTTGCTAGAAATCGGAAATCATCCAGTAGGGAACTCCTGACCGAACACAGTCAGTGTTCAGTCATTTTATGTCATCGCTGTTCCTTTACTTGTTAGGCCTCAGACATGCAGCCCTGATTTCAGCCCAAGAGGGCCACTCCCTTCAAGTCTTCTCTTGTTGCTGATTATAGTCCCCAGCTAATTTTTCATCAGAAATTGCTGTTGCCCCAGATCTACAGCCTGGGTTAGGCGTGATGTTGCTCCCCACTTTGGGGTTATCCAAACTAACTGGATCAGTTAAACACTTTTGGTTACAAGGTTTCACTTTGCATCATTTTGAAACACTCAATTTCGGATCTACCAGTACAGGCTCTTTCCAATTTAACTTGCCCTTACAAAAAGCCAGTATCTGCTCCTCACCTTGCAGTCTCGGATCCTCAGAGAAGCTGTTACATCAAAAGACCAAAGGCAAATTATTTGTCTTTCAGCACACTTTTCATCTGGATCGTCTCCTCATTCCCTTCAGTCTTCTTTCTGAATGTGTATTTTGAGGTTGTTCAGTGATTTATCTGAAAAAAATTATTACCAATATCCCTCCAGAGAGTGTACACATCAGTTCTCTACTATTTGAAGCCCATGCCAGGAAAAATGTCACAGAATCACTTTCTGCTAACTTGAGGAACCCATAAGAAAAAAATGTCTCTGCTACATCTCAACAGAAACTTTCTTTATGTTTTCTAGAGAGCATGGGAAAAATAAGACAAGAAGGTCTTTTATACCAAAGTATCTTTACCTCAATTCAAATACAAGGAAGGTGCCTCTGCAATTTGTCAGAAAATACCTCCATTGTCATACTCTCTTTCATTTTAATTAATGGCATGATTGTACATGGGGAAAAAGCTAATTTTGTCCACAAACCCTCACAACATAAAAATATTTAATTTTATAATGAAGTCAAACATACATAGACACAATATAAGATCAGCATTGGTGATACGAAAAATATCCAAATAATAAATTAATTGTTTGTGGGTATTGCTAAGAAATGCTAGAGCTTTCCAACACCTGCTTCACTCTGCAGTTGCATTCAATTTTCTTTCTCATACTTTCATTAAAAATGTATGAGGTCATGTAAAATTGGAGTCCTCTCAGCACCTTCTAAGATTAGATCTTTAGAGGCAATAAAGCAAGTATAATCTGAATTCCAGGATCCCATTAATTGGCCATTATGCCTTTTTTAAAACAGTGCCAAGCTTATACAGTAACTACTAACTGATAAGCAAATTGTAACAGTGCAGCCTACCAGGAAAGAACAGAAAAACTCATTATTTTTTAATGAGAATCAAAATAAATGCTTACAGCACAACCTGTTATGGGGAGTTCCTTGGCATATATTTGGAATGTTTAATCACAAAACAATGTAGTCAGATATGTGTCATACAGCTTACCCCAAATGACTAAAAAATCCTATGCATTTGTTTAATACTCCATACTCTGAGTAATATGGGAAATTCTTACTGAAGTATTTCCAGCTTCCTAGACTTCCCTTATGCAATCCAGTGTTAGTCACACCGTGTGGGAGCAGAGTCACATCCTCTTCTCCAATCCAGATGCTGGCAGGACTCAGCCTTTAGGAATAAAGCTGGGCTTGCAAGATGCTTGGGCTGTACTTCTTCATCTGTGTTATCATGCATTCTTTTCAAGATGGCACACTGATTCCTCATCTCCTCAAATAAGGATTTGTAAAAGACAAGATTCACACCCTTTGTTGAGCAGGGCTTGCAGCCACAACATGGCAGACTGTGAAGTGGCAGCAGGGCCATGGACCAGGGGTAAGGATGGTGCCTCCCACCCAAGAGACTCCAAATTATCCATGGTGAGAGGTGTGTGGGTGTCCTGCCTAACCCACTGCACAGGCATGAGTGCAGGACCCCAAGCTGCTGCAGACACCAGCTGCCTTTCTGTGCTTTTGCTTGAAAAGCAGGGCTTGAAAAGCATAGCTGTGCAATTCTGAGGGAGCAAAGCAATAGAGGAAGATACTAAGAAGAGGAATTGTGAGCAAAGAGATTCTCTCATCTGCTGTCCAGTTGATTTTGTAATGAGAAAAATAGGCTTTTGTCCATTTCTTGTCAGTAAACAAATCTGTGACAAAGGCTTGTATGTCCCATCAGTAATTAAATGTTTTTTCTTGTTGACAAAAAAAATCCTTAGGGCCTTAAATTCATATAAAAAGGAAATTACCACACATACCTGCCTTTTGGAACTGCCACATATAAGGTTTTATTTTTATGACTTGTATAATACCACTTTGGAAAGTATTGGCTATATGCCAAGGGAAAACTGATTTAAATTTTATGTTTTTTCATTTCTACTTTGATTTGATCAAGATACAGGTTTATTAGAGTCTTATCTGCTGCAGCTGGGGCAGAAAACTCTGATGGACCAAACATAGCTGAAGTCAGCTGATTTTTTATGGACTATTAATAGTGTGCTTGGGCACCCAAATTCTGCCAAGTAATTTTGTCCTTTTCAATTGAACTGCCTCATTAATCAGTTTTGAAGCGTAGAAACTCCTGACCTACTTTCCTATTAAAAAAAAAAAAAAAAAAAAGAGATGGAGCTTGATTCTATGAAAAGAAATTAGACTAAAAATGCACTAATTTTTGCTTCTAATGAATGAGAATGTCTTAAGCTGCCATGGTAGACCTCTATCAAAAATTGAAGAGGCATTATTAAGCACTTACAAAATGAGTGAGATGGTTCCAAACTGAACCTCAGTACAAGATATTTAGGGTTCTTAAAAAAGGTCAGGAAAGCTAAATTCAGTTGATGTTAAATGTTAAATGTTAAATGTTAAATGTAAAGTTACATTTCAAATATAGAAATAGATATTATTTTTTACTTATGAAAGATAAATCTAAAAAAGCGAATGCCTCACCACACCTAAATTTATTACTTTAGCTGAGCCCTGGGTTTCAGGACTGATTTAATTTTATGAATTAAATGTTTAAATTTATGAATTAAATTAAATACATTGTCTGATGAATACAGCATTCTGTTGAATGCATGTTCATATATTCATATATGAATATGCTGTATTCATATGAATATGTCATATGAATACATATTCATCAGACAATGTATTTAATTGCTAAGCTCAGTGTTCCTGTTTTCCCTGCTGAGCCAGAACTGGCAAAATTCTTTTAAGCTAGTGATATTTGAAACAGAAGTTTTGGACACACGTACTGCTCAAAGTGTAGGAAGGCTGGACTGCTTACTCAGTTTCTCTAACACTGATGAGACAGGCCTCCTTCAAAACTATCTGACTGATATGCAAGGTGAGGATTTCCTGCTTAAAGCACAAAATACCATTGCATTAAAAAAAAAAAAAGTCATTTTGGGGGGAGATTTTGAAAAATTGCTACTGCACATAGGTGGCAACAACAATTTTCATAGCGGTCCACAACTACAGCAGACTGTGATTGTTGCAGAAGTTGGACCTCTTATAAGTTTTTCATACTAGTTCCGTTGAAATTTAAACCAAAACTGTTGCACCAGAGGCTACAGAATTGTAACTAAATGAACAGACACTACTGTCTTTGCCCCACTAGTTAAACTGCAGTGGATCATTTTAACTCATATGCTCAAAATATTCTGTTGCACCTACAAGAGTCACAGTCTTGCAAGAGAGGAAATGTCGGTGCCAGTTGGAGCAGACAAGACTCAAAACCTCCTGTACTCCAGCAGACAATCTCTGCTGAGCTGGCAAACACTGAGCAGCACTTAGGGTAAGAACTCCAGCAGTGCTTGTTTCATCATCTGAGGATGAACCAGGAGAATCTTACCAACATCCCTTCAGCTATCTGTATCATGGGCCTAGAGGAGACAGGATGATGCAGAAGCCTGGGGAGTATCACAGTTCATGGATTACCCCTTGACATCTGCTTTGTACACAAGTCTCTGAAAAATACGTGCATCAATGGAACAAAAGGCCAATGGTAGGCTAGAGTTTATTTTTTCCCCTTTTTTAAAGCTCCTCATGACATAGATCTGCTGCCCTCCAGTGCATGCTTGCAGATGTCCTCTCTGCCAGAGGACTGCATTTGGAGACCACGAGAATTCTCAAGAAGTATTACAAAAAAAAAAAAAAAAAAAAAAAAAAAAAAAAAAAAAAAAAAATTTTTTTTTTTTTTTTTTTNTTAGAAAGCACCCAGGTCATTTTATCAATTTATTTTCAACAAGAAGTCTTGGTATTTTTCCCTATGAAAAAAAAAAAAAAGAAAAAAAAAAGTGTTAACATTTTTGTGTGTCTTATTTAGGATCTACAATAATTTTTGGGATTTGTTTCTTAATTTTGCTGTATTGTTCTGGCCTTGTCAGAGTATTTCTGCATCCAAGTAGAGTGTTCTAGTTTGTTCTATGGAATTGGTTCTATTCAATCAGCTCTTACTCTTTCATTTTCTGTGAATATACACAATGATTATATGCATAACACAATACATATGGTAATGATATGCAAATAGTGTATATATCCCATTTTATATCTGCATTCTGCCTGTAATTGTTATCTTTGTGATTCTTACTGACACATCAGAGAACTTTCTAGCATCCACATTAAAAGGAAACAATGAAGACTTGCTATAAAAAGTATTTTCTCACTGTCTTGTACAGTTCTTTTAAAAATATTTATCTGTATTATTGAACATTTTTGAACAAGAAATGTATTTGACACTATGTCATGCCAGGCCCTTGTAAAATCTGATTTGTGGGTTCATTCTGCTCATTCAGCAGAATCACAATGGGAATTAGCAAAAAAAAATTAATTGGAGTTGTATGGTCTTTCTCTTAAACAATGATGTACAATGATGTAAACAATCAGTACAATGGTGTTGATATTAAGGCAAACCAGTTTTATAAAGATTTATAAGAGCAGGAAAAGTAGGCTGTAAAGAATTGCAAATATATACATATTTCTAACTGAATGATCAAATTTGGTGATGGTGAGAGGTTAATTAAAGGGAACTTTTTTATTTACAAACTGAGTGAGTCTCTGTTCTGATTGTGAAGGGGAACATTAAAAATGCAGATTCTGTGAGTTTATTGAATACCTTCAGAAATCTGGAAAATCTCATTCTTTTCCTTATAAGTGGGTAACTTAGGCATAATTTTTAACGATTTTGACACTCTATTCCCTCCAGAAAGGCCAAAGCCCAAGAAAGCTAACCAGTTAGCCCAGTTTTTCCCAAGAGAGCGCTAAGTTTTATGATACTTGGGAGGTGCTACGTACATGTGTGTGTGTAGCAGCATAGCGTACCGGGGAGAGACATTTCTAAGCCTTGGATCTGCCCTTGGTTCAGTGCTCCGCACTGCGCGCAGTCCTCTCGCCCTCAGCAGCTCCTCACCCGCGCGGCGGGGCGGGCGGGACGGGCGGACCCGGCCCTCGGGCCGAGGAACGGGAGGGACGGGCGGACCCGGCCCTTGGACTGGAGGAACGGGCGGGATGGGCGCTCTCCGCCCCTCAGGGCGGCGGGACGGGCGGACCCGGCCCTCGGGCTGAGGAACGGGCGGGATGGGCGCTCTCCGCCCCTCAGGGCGGCGGGACGGGCGGACCCGGCCCTCGGGCTGAGGAACGGGCGGGATGGGCGCTCTCCGCCCCTCAGGGCGGCGGGACGGGCGGACCCGGCCCTCGGGCTGAGGAACGGGCGGGATGGGCGCTCTCCGCCCCTCAGGGCGGCGGGACGGGCGGACCCGGCCCTCGGGCTGAGGAACGGGCGGGATGGGCGCTCTCCGCCCCTCAGGGCGGCGGGACGGGCGGACCCGGCCCTCGGGCTGAGGAACGGGCGGGATGGGCGCTCTCCGCCCCTCNGGGGCGGAGGCGCTGCCCTCGGGGCCTCTCTCTGCCGGGCGCCTGCGGGGGAGGCGGCTCCCAGCCCCAGCTCGGGGTGGCCGCGCTCGTTGTCCCGCAGAGCGGCCGGACCGGGCCCGGGGAGCCCCGGCTCTGAGCGAGGGGCCTGTGGGCGAGGGCGGGCGGCGTTGGTGCCCGGCAGGTTCCGGCCTCCCCAGCCCCGTGCTGCAGGTTGCAAACACGTGTGGGTGGGAGCGTAAGTGCAACACAGAGTGGCTACATGGTAGAGCTGCTCCACGAGGGGGAAAAAAAGTAAAAAAAACCCCACAACCTCATCCCGCTCCTTAATCCATATGGTAAAATTTATTTCTCCACACACAGTTTGCTCCAATTCCTTGTAGATTATGAAAGAAGTAATGAGAAAATATTGACTACTATGATAAATCTTTCTCATACAGAAGGTTTTAAGTTCAGTGCCTTTGCCCAATTTCCCTGAGTACAGTGATTTTGGCAACAGTTCTCTTGGCTCAGTAAGCCATCTATTGCATATAAGATGGTAGGAAAAAAAGTCCTGGAGGGCCCTCCACTGGTAAGATGGCACCTTTTCTTTCTCCAGGGCTTTCATCCTCTAGACAATAAGAAGAGACAGTCCTTCGAAGACTTGACAGCATTTAGCTGAGGTATAACATTTTCCAGCTTTGCACATCCAAAAATTATTAAGCCCAACACAAATATAACAGAGATTATATTTACATTATGACATTACTGTGGTGGCAGACAGGCTTTCAGTATTTGTAGTAATGTTTGTCACTGAGGCTCCACAGTAAAATGAAATTATTTGTTACCTGAAAAAATGCAGCAGCTTAAGGGGTCTGACCAAGTGTCATTCAAGCTCTGTGACATGTTTTTTTTAGAGATGGATTAACTGAAGCTCAAAAATGAAGGAACAGCAGCATTTGGCCTTTTGTTTCAAAGGAGAAAAATGCATTAATTACAAAATTATAACTTTTTAAAAATGCCCCAGAGGTTCAGCAGCATCCCACTGTCAGGGTACTGTTTGACCAGGAGGCTGGGCAGCGGTGAAGGGAGCAGAAGAGCCTACAACTCAGAGATTGTATCTATGCTGGAACAGTTAAAAAGCACAGCATGAACTAAATGATTGTTAGTACACAGATGTATTAATCTATTTCCCATGACCAAGTTCAATTTTATCTTCCAGTCTAGTTTAAGTACCAAACCTGAGTTTCAACCCAATTAGCAACCAGAATGTTGCTATCAGTCCCACTAAAAAACATTTGCTGCACTGATCTTTTTGGTAGCCTTGTTTGCTTCTCACTTCCCTAAAAATATAGAAAGCTGTAGGAGTAGTCATTTGTTATCCCTTTCACTCTAACATGTTAAATTTCCTGTTTTCTCTATGGATATGCAAGCCTGAATTCCAGGAGGACTGACTGCATGAATGCTTCAGAGCACTGAAAATTAGAATGGGATTAAAAGAATTCCTAATTTAATTTCTGGGTTTAGCAGACATGAGTCTTGGCCAAAATGCTGATGTCTGACTCCAAGATTGAAAAAAGAAACATAAATAAGACTAAGAAAGAAATTAATATTGCCTTTTAATTCTCCCACAAAGATCAGTGCATTTTCTGTGTTTCAAGAACCTTACAAATTTTGAAAAGAGTTGAAAGGGGGTTTGCAGTACTTCTCTAGCTACATGGCGTTGTGTAACTTCCCTGATGTGGAAGAAACTTTGTATCCCAATGATAAAAAATTAGCTTAGGAAATATAAACCATCTCATTGACGTGCCTTACACACACTTGGCTATGCTAAAACATATACAGGGGTGATAATTGAGAGTGCATTCATCGTAAAAGTAACAGGAAATAATTCTCTTGAGCCTGTGGTATGTCTTATACATGTCATATAAAACTACACTGGGAATGTGTGTGTTTGGAAAAACAGAGTAGGAGTAGGCCTTGCTCT